>JAQQZZ010108345.1:0-30867 GCA_030265115.1 Mopalia vespertina | reverse complement strand
CAAACATATAGGCCTCCTGTTCCTCTTTATCTCCTAAAATACAAGGTCAAACTGAATCCCCCCTCCCCCCCCCCCCCCAAACCACCTGCAACAGATATTGAAAGCCCCTAGTACCACTAAGATTTATCTGTAATATAAAAATACTCCCGTTATTCCGAACACAGAATGCTGTAGCTACTGAGTTTAAAGGCCCAATTTGTGTAATTGCCCTACATCGAGATTTGAAATACAGTAGGGCTCAAATAATTGGACTTACCGGCCTAATACCGGTTTAATATCCCAATTTGCCTAAACTAGACAAAAAGGGTGGGTTAGCAGATACTTAAACCATATTTCAGTATTTTTAACAAAGGTTAATGGGTGATTGTAAGTCTCGTTTGGCATATACAATGTCAGAAAGTTCAGTATATCAAATATTATTGGACAGTGTATGATAGACTATTATTGATACAGAACTCTGCATCTAGTCGAGACCGTAACTCTAACGTATTGATAAGCCAGTTTGCAGTTCAATACAAATGCTAACGCGGTGTGGAGATTGTAAGTATATTAAGTCACGTGAGTTACTAGAGACCGTGAGTTAATGTCATCTACCTGGCTCCGGTCTAAATTAACTTCGATGTTTTGTGTATGCTACAATTTACGATAATGTTACACTTGTCATGCTTCTTAACCACGGAGGTAAAAAAAAATGACCCATTCTTCTTTAAAATGACTGTCATCAAGTTTAAATCTGAGACTGATTCGTTTCGCTCTGTAGAATTGTTATTCTATTTTCAAGACAGCCTGTGCCTAGCAAAATGTTGGTATGCACTTTCATCTCTTTCAAAACACTGTCGAAACGAGAAACCGTTTCATAAGAAGTTAAACATCATTCGAACAATACTGCATTATGCGAAGTTAGTTCCATGTTGCTTCGTTTGAAGTTTTCTCCTCGCATTTAAGACGCATCATCTGAACTGATGGTATATTGCTGTTATTGGTCGACTGCAGGTGTTTCCTCATCTAATTTAAAGATATAGGCCTGTGTCAGTATTTTATTTTTCTGAAACTCGGCATAAGGGAGAACTACATGGCGATTTATAACAGTCACCTTATGGGGCTACTGGCCAGGGAACACTTGCTCGAAGCATTATTAAATTTAATCCGGTATTAAATCACGTCATGCCATGTTGAAAGTCTGTCTCTAACCCGGTATTAGCGATTTAATCTGGCGTTAGCCGCTAACCGTATTTCGAGCAACTGGTCTTAGGCCGTACAACAACAAGCACACACTGTTTTCATTCATATTCAAATTTCCGGGTGAAATTGGGTTTTCGTTTTGCGTTGCAGACGGGCCTGGGCAGTAGGAACGAGTGGGGATGTCTAAGTTTCAAATATCCGTGGTGTCACTTTTGATATCAAGGTACATGTAAGTGTTCCCAATTGCGGAATAAATAAATACTGTTAAATACCTTTTAAACTTTGTCATATACATGTTCATTTCCAGAAGGGGTTCAGTACTGTCACTTGCTATAAATAGATTCACGTATCTTTCAGTCAAATACAAAGCATCATGTATATTCTAGAAGCCCTATAGTAACCAGTCTTTGTTTACATACTGAATTTTCTGGAAACTCTAGTGGCCCAGTTCTCACCGGTCAGTCACTTATTTACTTGTAGTTTGTTTACATATAGGATTTTCTAGAAAATCTTACGAACCTGTCATCACCGGTCAATCACTTCTTTACTTGTACCTTGTTTACTTTCATTGTTCTAGTAGTTTCTCTGACCCTGAGCAGATTGTTTTTTTTTAAATCTTTTTAATGGGTAAGATAAGGTTTTCCAAACTGTTCTATGTGATGTTTTTCTAAAATTATATCTAGACATTTCTGCATCTCCCTATATAAGTGAAATCGATTGTATGAGTTTCAACCTGTCACAAGCCCGTCACCACTCAGTCTAAAGAGTGATCAGCCAGCCAAGCCAATGGATATAGAGATCAGTAAACGGATGAATTTGGCTACATTGTAACGCATAAGGTTTAGTGTTTAAACTTTATTGAATTCTGAACCTAGTCTGGGTACCTCTGTAATGAGATTAATACCGGATCTGGATATACCCATCCCTTCAAGGACTTTGTTAATTATCCTGGTGCGGATAGATTATACTATACACCAGTCATTTTGAGAACATGGTGATTTCCCTGATGTGGATATAATCGGAATAATTTTATCTGTGTATATAAGGATATATTGCTGTAGACTTCAAAGAAGTTGCAGATTGTCAGAACCGAACGGTTTTGAAGTCAACGCACACGGACTTCACTATAAGGCAGGTTTAGACGCTAATCCGTTGTATGCTATATGTAAGTTACTTCGTTTTCTTTCTGTTTGGTTTCTACCGTAACAACTTAGATATGAAAACATGGACAGCGTGTCGAAAACTGCTCCGTATAAGATAAATTAACATCTACAGTGATAACTAAACCGTTTCCTCTTTACGATTTCCAAACTTTTCCACTCATGCACATTTGTTAACTTATTTATTATGCGGTCATTCTGATCGGATATCCCAATAAGTTAGTCGGTGTTGATAAACGTCTGGACACATATAAATATTTGTTATTCTTGCTGTTCGTTATAAGTAACAATAAAGTGGCCTAGTTCCCTTGGTTTATAGCCAATCTACGAGCTGTCATGTTTATTATTAATAGAAGGATTGGTGATAAAATGTTCTTGATAAACGATCCTGTTGGAGATTCCAAAACATATCAGGGACACATATCAGATGTAAGCGAAGTTGATCTGCTGGGAATCGGATATTTCGTCCTATTGGTTATCGAGGGTTTCTAACGTTATTTCTGTAAATCGGTATGACACATAATCAAATATACATTACTTGAGGGAATATGTTAGAAGATAACATTGTCGTCTATCTACATCAATGCCATGCACCACTAGGTCATCAATTAAATCTGAAACTTTTTATTTCTGGAAATTACCGGTCTGAAATACCATATTAGGGTGGGTAAATGTACGCTGTCTTAACTCCAGCTAATTTATCTTATATTGTGTCAAACGCCGTTTAGCCGATAAGTCTAGGTTATTGTACTGCTGGCGCTTTGGTGCAAAGGGTCATTGTTCCCATACCCGGGTCTCAACCTGCTCATTTTATGAGCATACTTTTAATATAAAGCGTCTCAACGACACAAATATTATTTCAGAATAAACAATTTCTTGATATGACCTATTTATTATGTGCTCGTCCTTATTCCAATAAATCAGTCGTCGTTGATAAACGTCTGGATTTATGTAAAATATAAATTTGTGTTATTCTCGCTGTTCGTTATAAGTAACAATAAAATAACCTAGTTCCCTTGATTTATAGCCAATATACGAGCTGTCCTGTTTATTATCAATAAACGGATTGGTGATAAAATGTTCATGATAAACGATCATACTGGGAATTCCACAACATATCAGGGACACATATCGGATGTAAGCGAAGTTGATCCCCTGGGAATCGGATATTTTGTCCTATTGGTTATCGAGGGTTTCTAACGTTAATTCTGTAGATCAGAACGACACATCATCAAATATACATTACTTGAGGGAATGTTTTGGAAGATAACATTACTGCCTATCTACCTCAATGCCAATGACCACTATAAGTCATAAATTAAATTATATGCACATCGCAACATTATGCTTCGTATGTTGTGCGAAGCATAGTGTCAACAGAGGGTCAACCAGTACAATACCAGCAACACCAACACAAGCAATGGTAGGCGTAAAAGCCATGGAAAACAAATTAAAGCTTAACACAGTACATATAAACATTCTTCAGTACCCTGGTGGACAACAATGTAGCTGTTTAGAGGAAATTAGTCGTGTTTTATTTCATTATTTATTTTAATGTGCTTTCTGCATGCGCGTAGGGCATGTACAACTGTTACTATATTTTTAAATTATGCCGTTCCATTCCATTCCCTATTGACCGCAGAGACGGTGGTCACGACGCACTGTTGGAAAAATCTCCAGCTTAAGAGAATTTACAGCACGTCTGGGAAATAGTTAAGGTGATTTCAAGCTGAAATTACTATACGCCTTGGAACTACGGAAATAAGGTCGTGGGTATAAGAACAGTGTCCGAAGATGATATAGTAGTCTCCTCAGAGAATTACCAAAAAGATAACCGGACATATCTTTCCTAGAACTTGATAAATTATTAAGTCCCATAAAGGAATTTCTTGTTTATTCAAACGCCCGAGAGAACTTCACTAATATATTGATTAAAATAATATTGAGATGTACCCCAGTGTATTTGATTTGTAAAATTCACACAATGCTGCAAATGAACCGAACATATCGACGTATTTAGTATTGTCAGGTTTGTTTCTGTTAACTGACTCTTCAATTTAGCCAATGTATTCGGAACTTTAAATAAAACTATTATGCTAGATATGTATATACTTGGGTGTCTTCATATTTAAGAGACTTCGTGCGGAAATCAGTTGACTTGGAATTGCTTCCGTCATCTTTGTTGTACCGGTTTATATGATAATCCATAGATTGATGTTCAAGCATCAACGCGATATTGGTTGGAGGGAGCTTCATGTTTCCCTGGTGCTATCAGAGCTAGAGGGGAACAGGAAGCCGATATGTTTGTGGTGTCTGTATTGCGTCCTTTTTTTTTGCCCTGTATTTGTCCCGTCTTGTCTTTGTTTGTTGCCAGTGTGTCGAGGGTGGTTTCCTTCATCCATTGGCCTGGCACGTCGTCATATAAGTGAAATACCCTTGAGTACGACGTAAAACCCCAATCAAACAAACAAACAAACATAAAGCTTTATGAAGACTTTGTAACAAGTGTCATGAAGCTTTATAAAGACTTTATAACAAGTGTCATGAAGCTTTATAAAGACTTTATAACTAGTGTCGTGACGCTTTATAAAGACTGTACAACAAGTGTCACGAAGCTTTATAAAGACTTTACAACAAGTGTCATGAAGCTTTATAAAGACTTTACAACAAGTGTCATCAAGCTTTATAAAGATTTTACAACAAGTGTCCTGAAGCTTTATAAAGACTTTATAACAAGTGTCATGAAGCTTTATAAAGACTTTACAACAAGTGTCATAAAACTTTATAAAGACTTTATAACAAGTGTCATAAAGCTTTATAAAGACTTTATAACAAGTGTCGTGAAGCTTTATAAAGACCTTATAACAAGTGTCAAGAAGTTTTTTAAATACTTTAAAATAAGTGTCATGAAGCTTTATAAAGACTTTATAACAAGTGTTACAAAGAAACGAATGTAAGTCTTGATTCATCCAGGTGAATAAACAAAATACATAAACAGAATTGTATATTTTATCACTGAAGTTTTGGCGTTCATTAAACACCTCCATTAAGCTTAATAAAGACTTTAACATAAGTGCCATGAAGCTTGATAAAGACGTTTTGATGTGTTTATGTTCTAACAACATTTACAAACAGATACATAAACTTTATCAAAACAAAGTTTTATAACAACAAAGCAGGTATTATGGCGCTTCATTAACACTAAGCAAACCACATTTCTTGGAGCTCTATAAAAAAAATGTATATAGGTTCATCTTCGATCGAGGATAAATGTTAGATGAAAATTTAGCTTAAAAATTATTATAAACACAAGCACATAAGTCAGATATGTAGTTGAGAAGAATTGTTATACTATACCGTTTTACCACGAAGATGAAACTATTTGAATATATTAGGGTTTGTTTGTCTGATTGGGGTTTGATATATTAGGGTTTGTTTGTCTGATTGGGGTTTGATAACGACTTCATGACAATTACTTGAAGCTCTGTCTCGACTTTATGACAAGTTTGGTTATGGCCATTTCATTAATAATCTCCTCAACTCACTTGCTGTTGACACAATAGTATTTTCAATGAAAAGTCATATAATTTCAGGATTTTGAGTTAAATGGTCTCCAATGGAGCGCGAAGTTTTGCCGTGCGGATTCGGACGGTGACGGCAGGAGCAACGGGTTAGAATTAGGAGATCCAACCTGCTCCTGGAGGGTCGGTAGGAGACCCCGGCGACCGGCTTCAGGCCATCCAGGTATAGAAAATATATCACATTTGCCCCTTAATAATGTATTGCTTATTATTAATGATTTTTGTTGCTTATTACTTGATTTTGACATACGCCCTGAGTGTAATGTATTATTGCCTGTCTCTGATTTATTGCCGAACAGTGATTTATGACCGGACTGCCGTATTTGGTCGGATTAAGAGTTCTGGCCTGATTCAGATTTAAGGCGCATTCAGATTTTTGGCTTGATTGTAGTACATCATCTGATTTTGATTTATGGTTTCTTGATTCGGATTTATGAAATGATGTTAGTACATGTACTTGTCTGATTTAGAGTTATGGCCTTGTTCGGATTTATAGCATGGTTGCGGTTCATAGACTTAAGTCTGATTTTGATTTATTTGTCACCTTATATGGCAAGTGGTTTCGTTTTGATTTATGACATGACTGTGGTACATGGCCTGATTTGGATTTATGGCCTGATCCGGATTTATAGTATCATTGTTGTAAACTGAGTTTGATTTATTGTCGGATTGTTATTTATGACTTGATTTCGATGTATGATCTGATGATGATTTACTGCATTAAATTGTTCATATTTACATATAATTTTAAATTGTTAGCATAATGTTTTACAAAACACTTATGTTAAAATCAGGTAGTGATGCACAAACTGCTTAGGAATTGTGGCTCTATAAGGTTTGAGTTTGCTCATTAAGTATCGAGTCCTCTTGGCTGTAAGTTTCATCTGTAAGATAATTCCCTATTCTGTGTCAATAAACGTAAATGATACAAGGATTGGGGTTGTGAAGGCCTACACTGTACTATGTAGTAAACGAAAGTTTATCTCCCAATACACAACTATACCCTCTGCGTGCTTATCTCTGTTATATATAGGTGTATGTGAGCCAGTCAACTCGTTTCGATGTCGGAACCAGATCTCTCCATGCAACAGAAAGACGTTTGGCTAACCGTAACCTTTTATTAACTTATTCGGGAATTTCCTCGGATTATGTTTAAAAATATCATTTTCTGTTACAGATCACTAAATAAAGTCTTAATAATTATCTTGAAATCGGCTTTTGATTTGTTCATGACAAAGCCAGTACATGTTTTCTAGTGTACCAGAAAACCGACTACCTGTTTAAACGTGTAAGAGATTATCATCTCCGCAACAGGATGTTCATTCGCTGAAGCTTATTTGCTGTGTATTACAATAAGGTGAAACTGATATCAATAGTCGCGACTGCAATTATAATGAGAACAAATCTAATTGCATTGTCTGAGATACGTGATCGGCATTTATTAAGAGTATAGCCGAGCAAACGTCTTTATATCCGTCATCTGGAGAACTTTGGGATAAACAGCGTTATTAGATTCGTCACATGTTTGTTTGTTATGTATACGTACAAAGGTTATGTCACTCGTGTGACGGCGTGTCAGTCCAATAAGTGAAGAAAATCCCAAACTACAAAGACATAACTAACAGATCCGCTTCATGGTATGCCAGTGCAGCTTCCTGCCAACCGCGGATTTCAAAATAAAAATGAACAGATTGTTAATGTGAGTAAAATGAAATTTGTTAGAAGTTTAAAATAAACCGCCCTGCTCGGCGGTTGTCTGACATCATTGTCTTGTCCTTGTATTTGTATACAATCGTAATTTGCACAAGGACGACCGACAATTTACGTCTATCTGGCGAATTTCACTAAGTAAACTGGCCGTACTTTATCACCAAATCACGACGGCCTAAGTTTCAGTCTAATTGGATTTAATATCTTATCTAGTGTAATTACTTCTTTGAAATTCCCACCACCGCATGCCTTAGCCTTAATGCGATTAACTTGAAACCCCGGTCAAAATTGCGATCAAGCCGGCGCTTGCACGCTTAGATAACCAAAGTAACCCCAGTAAATTGCTGGCGATCCCATCGGTGGTGTACTTAACACTGGCCATGACAGGGGAGTGTCTTTGTGTTCTTGAGGGTCAGTGTGACTCGATTGTAGTAAGCATGTAGCTTTGTATTACTCGGCCAATACACTTCACTGCCTTCCGTACGTATAGATACGGAAGGCAGTGAGTATATTGGCGTAGTAATACAACGCCAATACACTCCGCTGCCTCCCGTAACTATAGATACGGAGGGCAATGGAGCATATTGGCGGAGTAATACAAAGCTAAGTGAGCATTCACAAAACGAGCATCCATCTTGGCGTTCTGACCAAGATACACTGCGCTTCCAGTACGCTGTAAACGTTCGTGTACACCGTGTGATGTAAGCACAACCAAAGCCTTATACTTAACAAGGTAGGACAGCCGAGGGCCGTACTCCAGGCGCTTATAAGCGGGATAGGAGCATACTTTTGGCCGGTTTCTTAAAATTTGTTTTGTACAATTTTGGATATCTTCCTGCGCTCTTCCTGCCGGTCATTAAAATTTGGGGTGACTTTTCAAAGCAACGCAAGAGTTGATTACATAATCGTAGTAGAGTGTGTAAGGGACCTTATTGGTAGAGATTGCTAATCTCACTATATTGTCGGTGTCTGTCAACAGGCTTTCTGTAAATTGTTAATTGTAGCCAGTGAATTTCATTTTATTGTTGTATCCAATGAAAATGACTTAATTTTCGTGGTTAGTGCATTACACTACGCTGTCACAGGAAGACAATTTCGCTATAGTGTCGTGGATAACGCACATTTTTTAATTGTCGTAGATATGTAGCTAAAAGTGTAGTGTTATACCTAGTGAGTTACACTTTATTGTCTTAGTTGGTGAAATTATCTTTATTTTCCTAGTTATTTTTTAATTTCATTTGTCATCGTAGTTATTGAATTTGACTTGTACTTGTCATACTAAGCTAATTGCTGTAAACCAATGGTCCTGCCTTGCATTGTGTTGCAACAGACAATCACCCTTTGGAAATTGACAGGGCATATAAATAATTTAAAGCAATGGAGTATGGGAAAATGTGTCATACATAGAAATTTTATTAATAGACATGTTCAAAAGGTTTTCCTTTATCTTAGTCATTGAACTTTAAACTCTCAAAGGTTTACGAAAATTCATTGATTTGGTTTTTTCGCCAAACACTATGTAGAATTCTGTACTACCTTAAGTCAATGCTGTGTACATTCACTTAGATATTAAACTGTATCCTATCTTCACCGCAAATAAATACATAGGTTGTATAAATACTTACACACAAAAATCAGCATAAATACTGACACCTGTGAAACAGAGGATTTTCTTACCTAGTACGGTAACACGGTTGAGACCTTGGTTTATATATCTGGCTGTCTAATCGCTTAATCCTATTATTACACGTTGGTAATCAGCCACAAACATCCCAGATGACACAGGGGAATCTGACCACCGTGAGCTAGGATATCCAGGTGACACACGTCTTACCTGAGCTTATCACATCATACTGCACTAAGATAAACCCGCTTCACAGAGGCAACAGGGAAATATCTTTAAACGAAAACAATCGAACATCTGTTATCGTGATTATTACAAAGAAGATTGATTGATTGATCAGTTAATCAAACACCGACCGATCGATTAATTAAGCAATCAATCATCATAGCGTGTATAATCGACGGATGGGTTGATCAATAAATTCTTAAGGTATTGTATATGTCCTGCTCGGCACGATAAGCCCTTGTTCAGTTTAAAGTCACATTCTAGTGGCTATGAGGCGGTTTGAAAATTAACGTTTCCTTTGTACCATTTAAATGGGTACACGGACTTGCCTGACGATAATGTTCTAATATCTTAGACCGGTCGCGTATCAACCTTCTCACATTACAGCTTTCTATAATAGAATTCTGAAGATCAATGTCCTCACATTAAAACAGCATTTTTAGAATGGGACATTGTCGTGCGAACTTTTCCTTCATCAAACTCCCATCTGGATCAATCAGCCTGGCTCTTGGTTAACTAGTATTGAGTCGGATTTCAAATTAGAACATTTCAAAAAAGCTGAATAGATTAATACAGCAAGACACAATGATTTTCTAATTCCAATTTTGATGTGTGGCTTTATTTCGTCCCTCATTATTAACGCGAATCGTCTTGGACACCAGAGTCCGGCTGTAGGAATGTCAAACATTGTAAAGTCACTTTGAAGAAAAACAAACATCTAGGCAAATGTTCAGAAGTAACGGATAGGGTTTCAGTTCCCAGTATTAATAGCCAAGTTATCAAAATGATTAAATGTACTGCCCCCTATATTCTGGCTAGTAAGTTTGTGGATTGACGGGCTGGTCATCATTCATGTGAGTGAAATCCCATATGTGGCGTAAACACCGAATCATCGAATCATTTGTCTTGGTGTATTGATATTTGGCGTCTTACACCGTATCATTCATTTAGCATGTTTCGTTGTATTGTTGAGATAATAACACCCACCTCTATCCAGAGAGAAATGCATGCATTAAGACGTAGCCGAGTGTAAGACAAGTTGAGGGGAGTAATTGTGAGTTTTGTTGGCACCCATATTGCTGTTGGCTGCAATGCATAATTCCAATGTTATATCAAAATCGTGGAGAGAATATCTTGAAAAGTTGCATGTGGGATATGCTATAATCCTTACATTGGAATGATCACACTGTATTCCATTGTAGAAAGTGTTTATTTTGGTTCAAATATAATCTGATGTGTGTCATTTCGAATAGGCCCTAAACTACATAATAATAGTGTCATTATAAATATATCGTGTTTCTCCAGAGGTAATATACCAGACAGTGTAGACTGATATGTGCATGCCGACTAGTATGATTGAAGACAAGCCATATGCGACATTTCATGAAATACAGACCATTATTCTTGACTGATCATTGGAAACTGTTCATTAAACTACCATTGAATATTTCTAAAACCTAATCACACTGGCACAGGGGTGTAGATTAATGTAAATCGACGAATCCTCGTATGTTTGAGTCACCGGATAAAACGTTTCTCTTCATATCTTTTAAAATACGTTTTAAAATACAAGTTATTGACGTATATACACGTTTAGTCTGTATAACACATTTGATTTGTTGGCTTGTTTGATTGGTGGTTAACGTGGTAATCAAGGGTATTTCACTTATATGACGACGGATTGTCCACTTCACTCTGTTCCTTGCCTATTTACGGTGGAAAACCGGGAGGAAACCTCGTAAAAACTACCCTCGCGATTGCCGGAGCCACATCGTGTTACTCACTCATATACCTGCGGGTCAACAGACAGACTCGATCCTGTGAACAGTAAACCGAAATAGGATTAGTATTAGCGCACTCGCTAACCGTTTTACGCATTTGAACAATTTGTGAGAAGATATGTATGTCTCCGCAAGTAGCATCATGCATCAGCAAAAATCTCGGGCATCAGCAAATGTAAAATGTATCAATGTAAATACGGTATCCAACAATACAATAGAATACCGGTTCTGCATTGGATTAGATTAATTGGATTAAAGGACATCACCAAGACAACAAATAGTACCTGCAAAAGAGAAGATAGTATGTAGTGTCAGCAAAAGAAGAAATAGTAACTGGCATCAGCAAAAGAGAAAAGTGTATCTAGCATCAACAAATGAAAAAGTAGTTTCTGTCATCAGTAAAGGAAAAAATAGTATTGGCATGAACAGAATAGAAAATAGTATACGGCACCAGGAAAAGAGAAAATAGTATCTGACATCAGCTAAGAGAAAATAGTATACGGTATCAGGAGAATAGAAAACATTATTTCGCAAAAGAGAAAATAGTACATGGCATGTGCAGAATAGAAAATAGCCAAATGGAATCTGGCATCAACAAAAGAGCCGACATTATCTGTCATCAGCTTTATATAATATATAGTATCTGGCATCAGAATATAAAAAAACTGTCTGGTTTCAGCAACAGAGACAATAGTACCTGGCATCAACAAAAGAGAAAATAGTACATGGCATGTGCAGAGTAGAAAATAGCCAAATGGAATCTGGCATCAACAAAAGAGCCGACATTATCTGGCATCAGCTTTATATAATATATAGTATCTGGCATCAGAATATAAAAAACTGTCTGGTTTCAGCAACAGAGACAATAGTACCTGGCATCAACAAAAGAGAAAATAGTATATGACAACAGCTAAGGGAAAATAGTATACGGCAACAGCTAAGAGAAAATAGTATATGGCAACAGCTAAGACAAAATAGTATATGGCAACAGCTAAGGGAAAATAGTATATGGCAACAGCTAAGGGAAAATAGTATACGGCAACAGCTAAGGGAAAATTGTATATGGCAACAGCTAAGGGAAAATGGTATACGGCAACACATTAAAGGGAAAATAGTATACGGCAACAGCTAAGGGAAAATAGTATATGGCAACAGCTAAGGGAAAATAGTATACGGCAACACATTAAAGGGAAAATAGTATACGGCAACAGCTAAGAGAAAATAGTATACGGCGACAGCTAAGGGAAAATAGTATACGGCAACAGCTAAGGGAAAATAGTATACGGCAACAGCTAAGGGAAAATAGTATACGGCAACAGCTAAGAGAAAATAGTTTATGGCAACAGCTAAGGGAAAATAGTATATGGCAACAGCTAAGGGAAAATAGTATACGGCAACAGCTAAGAGAAAATAGTATATGGTATCAGCAGAATAGAAAACAGTATCCAGCATCAGCAAAAGAGAAAATAGTATAAGGTATCAACAGATTAAAACAGTATCGGCAAAAGATATAAATAAAGCTGGTATCTGCAGAATAGAAAGTAGTATTTGCCACCAGCAAAATAGAAAATGGAATCTTGCATCAGCTAAATAGAATATATAGTATTTGATATCAGCTGAATATAAAATAGTGTCTTGCAGCAGCAATAAACAATAGTATATGGCATCAACAAAAGATGAAATATTTTTCTTCATTAGCAAAAGAACAATAGTATTGGCATTACCAGAATCGATCATAGAATCTGACACCAGCAGAATATAAAATAATATAGGTCATCAGCAAAGAGCAAATGGTATATCATCCGTAGACTATACAATAGGATATAGCATCGGCAAAGAGCAAATATTATCTGTCATCCGTAGACTGTAAAATAGAATATGGCATCGGCAAAGAGCAAATATTATCTGGCATCCGCAGAATATAAAAAGGTATACAGCATCAGCAGAATATTAAATAGTGAATGGTACCAGCCGAACTTAAAATAGTGTAAGGCATCAGCAGAATATAAAATAGTGTGCGACATCAGCAAAGAGCAAATGTTATCTGGCATCAGCAGAATATGAAATGGTATATGGCACCAGCAGAATATACAATAGTATATGGCATCAGAAGAATATACAATAGTATATGGCATCAGAAGAATATACAATAGTATATGGCATCAGAAGTATATACAATAGTATATGGCATCAGTAGAATATACAATAGTGTATGGCATCATCAGAATATAAAATAGTGTATGACATCAGCAAAGAGCAAATAGTATATGGCATCAGAAGTATATACAATAGTATATGGCATCAGTAGAATATACAATAGTGTATGGCATCAGTAGAATATACAATAGTATATGACATCAGAAGAATATACAATAGTATATGGCATCAGCAGAATATACAATAGTATATGGCATCAGAAGTATATACAATAGTATATGGCATCAGTAGAATATACAATAGTATATGACATCAGCAGAATATACAATAGTATATGGCATCAGCAGAATATACAATAGTATATGGCATCAGCAGAATATACAATAGTATATGGCATCAGCAGAAGATAAAATGGTGTATGGCATCAGTACCATATACTTATAGGTTATTATACACGACTGAATCCAATATGGAGTTTTATTGTACGAGTCCACGTTGGGTTGAAAGTCCGTATTGGACGAGCCGCCGTATTCTATTGTACCGTCACGTGGTACAAACCGAGTGCTTTCATTGGATAACCTCCAAGTGTATAATAAAATAGTATATGGTAGCAGCATAATATACAATAGTATATGGCATCAGCAGAAGATAATATAGACATCAGAATAAATAGTATCTGGCAGCAGCAGGTCAATGTTATGTAGCATGGGTATTTATTAATTAATGAGCAGTACTATATGTCAATGCTAAGTACGACACTCTATATTATACTGGATTGAATTCCCTGCACTTGCTTCTTGCAGTGTGAAATCTGCGCCTGCTGTCAGGACATTACATAACGTTTCTCAGATGACCTTTATCATGTTTTTCACAACGACCTTTTGAACTAGGTGTAACACCAATCAATTCATTTCGCTTAAGAAGACAAAAAGAAACCTGCTGTGTGTTATACTATGTATATTAATATATTATTGTGTTCATTAGATGGTATATACTGGACACGGTAAATCCCTATTATAAAATAGAGAGGACTAAGATTCATGTCCTGGACTTTGTTTCCCTGCTCTGTGGGAAGAATATCACCCCGGCATTACACACCAGCACGTCTTCAACCTTTATCCCTCAGACTATCTAACAGAGGCGTCCAGAAATTACCCGGAAATTGTGAATAAAAAAAACAGACTGAACGACTGACATTGTGCAACATAAATAGCCAGAAAACAAAACTTTTGGTATAAAAAGTCATGGTGACGCAGAAGAGTGCTTATATATAGAGTGTCCCTGTGTAGTAGAGACAGGTTTGAGCTAGAGCAAGGGTTGTCTGCTATAAACAGTATAGAGGCCAACAGAGATACAACATGGAATTGTTAATTATAGCCCTAGTGGTGGTTGGAGTAGCACAAACCAATGGGTTCTCCCAATATGTCGCATCACTGCCGAATGGAAACCGTGTGCCGAGCCCCTGTCCTGGTGGAGGAATATGGCCAGCAATTGGACATATTGCTAGAGCTGGTGGTGGAGCAAGAAATGTTTTCGGAACGGTATGTAGAAACTGAGAGGCCCGAGGTTGTCAGTCATCCAGGAATATTGATACACACTGAAACTTTCAATCTTGTCAACTGGACTGTATTTCAAAGTTTTTCAAAGCGACACGAAATTCATGTCGTCAGCAGGGTATGATACAAGAGTTAAACATACAAGCCTGCAATGTCTTACTCTCTTACAAAACCCTATTGAAGACAGTATGGCGATGTCGCAATGTCGGTAAGCTTTGAAATATAGTCCAGTTGATCAGATTTATTTTTGGGGTGTGTGTAAATAAGAAGAAACTGGTTAACGCTTAATTGAGATGAATAAATATATTCTGTTTCAAAGACCTTTAATATTTCTTCCAAATTATACAATTCATTAGACATGGTATTCGTTCAAATTGAATTGATCAGTTAATATCAATTAAAATAGACTTTTCAATAATGTGTAGTTTGTTTTTGTAGAAAAACTTAAATCAAATTCGCACACACTTACACTATTAACTCAGAGTTTTCCTAGGTTTATATCATGTTTGTACCTTAGAGTGAAAAAGAATTGTTACGACTAAAGAGACCAAAGCCAGAGGTGGATGTAATTTACTATCTAAAATCATTTTTGTCATGAAATGTTTTCACTACCTATAGGTCAATAAGACTGAATAAGATTCGCTCAACTGTTTTGCCCATTATTTGTTCAAATTTCCTGTACATTTATTATCTTTTAAACCAGGACTTCGCTACTAACAACTACGCCTGGACGCCTGCCCTGTGTCGCGCGGACTCTGACGGTGACGGTGTATCAAATGGGGTAGAGCTGGGCGATCCCCTCTGTCAGTGGACATTTGGCAGCACCAGGAGATTACCGGCACCATCCGGACATCCAGGTAAAATCTTTAGACTGATTTCAAGTATAGAATTCATTTTAGGCATATACAATTGATTTAGATGTATGTTTGCCTCTCTTCTGCTCGTATCTGGTTGCAAATTATGCACAGTAACGCTTCCAATTTTTTTTTTACATTTTTGGTTTCTACAGAAATTTGGAAAATGATACAAACCATTCGTTGTAAGAAAAAGGCAACTCATATGAAACGTTTAAAAGCTAATTCTAATTTATTTTGCTCCACCTATTGGTGATTATTCGTCATTACATGTCTGCTACCCGAAATTTCTTACCTTGAAATGAAAGTATAATACAGTTGTGGCAAACTTTGTGGCAAAATGAATATTTTCTAGATGTATATAAAATTAATATTCTTTAAATCGTGAATCGACATTTTACAATTGAGATTGGTTTTAAAATGTACCTTACATTACAGGTATATGCGAGCCATTGAGTTCGCCTCGATGTAGAAACCGAGTACCACTGTGTGCGTGAACCCACACCAGATCTACATTTATCACACCATTTTGTATATATTTACCGAATCCAATAAATTTGTGTTTGTTAAGCTCGAACATTTAAAAATTGTTCTGTGTTAATCTTGTGTGTTTTAACCACGTGCATGCATGGTATTAGCAGGCAGTTCAGAATGATTAAAACGAAGAGTCAAATACTTGTGTGGATCAACGCTGAGTGCAATCCTAATTGCTTTTTTTCTATTTAAATTGACTTTCAACTTTGAACCGTTTGATGAGGGAAACTTTAGAGTCCTTCAACAAGGCCTCGGGATACAATCCAACTCAATGTTTCGCAAAAACAAAAACAGATTGAAGAAACCAAGTTACAACCAGACCGTACACATGTTGATTATACCTTTAGATCGTTGGTACCAGTTAAAATGAAATTTAGCAACACGTTTATTAGGTCAGAGTAGTAGGTCAGCGAGAGTTTCCCATCTTTACACATCCTTTTGTCTCAATCAGCGTCTAAAAGTTAGTCACGAAACGTGGACATGTTACCATTTAGACAGACAGAGGTTTGGGAGGGAACTTCCTGTTGACATTGTGCTCTCAGGGCTAAGGGGCAACATGAAGCCGATCTGTTTGTGATGTATTTGTGTTACGTCCTGTATTTATCTGGTCTTGTTTGTGTTTGTTGTCGATGGTGGTTTTCGCCACCTATTGGGCTGGCAAGCCGTCTTGTGAGAAAAATACGTTGTTTCAAACGGTCTACTTGGGCGCATATATATTTTAACCAAATGACCAAATAGCGGAATCCGTTCTGGTATAGGGGATAATGTGTCTTTAAAACTAAGCCTTTACTCTGTTAAAAGTGTGTCAGTGTTCATATATAAAAAAAAGGTTCAATACATTATAATGAAAGTTTATAGTCCGGAGATGCGGGCTAATCGTAAAATGTCGAGTAATTGACTGATGTGGAAGCGAGCGAGGAAAGGGAACATTTGTAGAGATTGGTGATTATAGTGTGTTGAACTTATCATCCTCCTTCTGTGTCACGCTAACAAGATCGTCCCCATTGGACATCGGGTATTTTAGATTAGCAATCATTTCACTTAATTGCTCTAGCACGTGTCTTCTTTCGTCGAAAAAACCCATAATAATGCAGGTGTTTTCGAACGGAAAAACACCTGTCAGCAAAGGACTGTTCACAGAAGAGTCTGTTTAGCAATTCTTACCTTCTTCCGTTGCCTATGGGCAGTATAATCCACTAAATCTAGTCGAACCTGAGGCAATTTGACAACTTTGACATTTGGCCATTTATCTTGACAAATCTACCTGATCAACAGATTAAAATGCGTTACGTGACGGGGAATACCCCATTTCACAGACGAACAACACGAAGAGTGTATAGCTCTACCGTCAATAAAGCTTAACACTGCATTGACGATACCTGGATCTATTTAAGGTTACTCTTGTTGTAGCGGATGTGTTTTCTTTCTTAAGCCCTTTTCACACCGGATCTGCGTATGGAGTTGCGTAGTGTGGCGTACCGACTTCGCCGAAATAAGGCTGCGTATTCGTGAAATAAATTTTTCTTCGGCGTAGTCCCTGCGTAGGTTATGTGTAAGCTGGCGTACGATGGTGTCTGGTTACGTACCCTGTGCATAGCCACCGCGTACCTACGGCGTATGCAATTGGCGTACCTACGCGTACGATTGCGTATAACAGGCGTAGGGTTGCGTACGTTTACGTAGGCCTGGCGTAGGTTTGCTTACGGTTGCTAACTGTGTGCGCAAGCGTCGTGCAAATCTGCTTGGGCTGCCTCTTCTGCCTCTGGTTTTGAAGCTTCGCTGGCAGTTGCATCACTATGTTCCGATGGTGGGGCAGGTGATTCCGCATCTTGATCACAGGAAGCATGCGAAGAAGGAGCAGAAGAAGATTTCTTGCCTGGACCACAACCCTTGCCCTTCCTTCCTGGTATTTTTTCAGTAATTAAAGCAGGAGTCCTACAGTCCAGTACTAATAAAGTTCAGCAGCAATAATAGAATCCAGCGGTACGAATAAAATCTAGCACTGCAGGAATATTGATCATAAGTCCAGCAGGGATCAAGCATGCAGTCACTGCATGCAGTCACTGTGGCTAGGACGCCTTCTTAAGCTTTTACTGCTTCATCGGACTTGCGTAGGGAAGCTTACTATTGCGTAGGCATGGCTTACAGAAGCATAGTGTTGCACAGACTTGCTTAAAAAACGCGTAGTTTCTGCGCTTAGTGTCTACGCCGAAAGTACGCAAAAAAAATTAAACATGTTTGATATTTTGCGTCCATCTCGCGTACCCCTTTGCGTCCCTCCGCGTACAGTTACGTAGGCTAGCGTAGGGCTGCGTACGCTCGGCGTAGTCGGTACGCAACTCTACGTATGGCCCGGTGTGAAAGGGGCTTTACGAAATTTTCTCACTGGTTAGTCCTGTTTTAAAATACGGCAGTTAAAACTGGACATCCCAGCGTCATATAAGTGGAAAAATCGTGAATACGCATTAAACCGTAAATAAACAGAACATCGCTATGGTTATTTATCCGGAACCGCAATACTAATGACAGAGATCTCCCGCTATTCCAAGACAAGTATGGCATTCATTAAGCATTCTTCAGTTATTTAGAAGCTGACAATTGTAACACGTCAAGGCGCTGTAGGCCTATACTTATTTCTTTGATTTTCATGCCATGTTTCGAAACTGATGTTAGTATCGTTATCAAGCATAAAATGATGTCCTTTGTATCGAAATGTCGGTTTAAAAATCTAAAGAAGTCTGTTAAACGCCTTTATTTGTGTTATTCACTTTAGTTATAAATGAGCTGATTTTGCATTAACAAAACCTTCCACCATTCCCTTGTGGAATATCGCCAAGCCATATGACAGCTTTTAATATATTGGAGAATTTTACACAAAATGATATTAGCTGTGTTTCCTTGTGCTTGCAGGTATTTGTGAGCCAGTGGGGTCAGCTCGGTGTGTTCGCGAACCCTCGGGGTGTGTTGGTGACGGTCAGCAGGGGATCACGGTGTCAAGTGGAGAACAGACCACACAAGGATTGGATGCGGACAGACGGTTTCCTGCCAGATCTGAAGAACAATATTATAACGCCCAGAGACAGTAAAAACGCATAATCGACTTGATGAATATTTTTCAAGAAAGAAGAAAGTTCAATACCACAACTAATGACTATCGATAATCAGGTTTAACCAACATAAAGAAATAATGGCATTAGTCCTATACGAGTGTTGTTAGGGTTATCGAGAGAACTACAAGGGAACGAGCAGAAATCTGTGAAACCTTTGTTAAGCGGTTTTATGTTGATGGTTTAAATGGTGTCAGAAGCATTTTGTAAAGAGGCATGTCTAAACCTCTGTGGCGTCGAAAGAAACATTCAACACGTTCTTTGTTTAGGCTCTATTTGAAACATTGTAATCCTAATTGGACTGTCTTATGCATGTTTAAGATGTTACGATAGGATCTTCTGTAAACGACCTATGGTAGAATACATGTAGTAATGTTGACAAATAACAGGAAGAATCGCTATACATAATGTTTGAAAGCTCCGTCTCACATGGACATATACAAACACTTATGTGTTGAATCATTTTTATAAAACGTTTATTACAAACATATTTTAGAGATTTTTTTAATGAAATAAATGGCTCTTATGATTAGTTGTATTCCTCTGTTTTTACTCATTGCTTACTCGGGACTATCACTGCATTAGACTGGCCTGTACAACGGACATGAGATGGTGCAATACAGAACGTTTTGATAAAGTTCGGGCTTACATTTTACTCAGGGGGGTGGCTGGAAGGAGCTTCCTGTTGCCTTGGTGTTCCTAGATCTAAGCGGCAACAGAAAGTGGATATGTTTGTGGCGTCCATTTATAACCCGAAATGCCCTGTTATTGTCTTGTATCTTGTCTTTGTTTGTTGCCAGTGGCGCCGAGATGTTTCCTCCACCCATTGAGCTGCCACGCCGTCGTGTGAGTGAAATAACTTGAGTACGGCGTTAATCGCCAATCAACAAAACTAAATCATTCCAGAATTTGAAATAAATAGTTTTGTCATACTGATATTTATTTAATGTCAATCTGTCTCTACCGAGTATTCTTGAAAACAGAATATTCATATTTATTGATATGAAGCGATTTTTCTTAAGTGCCTGTCCCAACAAAATAACCCCATAATGCTCATGACTGTCCTGTGGTCATATACGTATCGCGTAGAGAAGAAGAGTCTTTACTATAAAATCAAAATAGATAAAAGCCATATGATGGCATCACAGTTGGTTGTGTACCATATTGACGGGTAGGATGTAGCAAGCTTTCAACTAACTACTTCAACAACAGCATAACACGCTTTGGTTTAAGAAACATTTTATTTAGTATTTAATTACACACAAAACTTATTTACATACCAACTGTAAATCACATTGTAGACGTTATACGATAAGTAAACTATCAACCTAGGTTACCCTGTTGTTCTTCCGTGCACAGTCTAGGTCAAAGATATATACATTTTCATTTAGACTAATGTTTATGATATTTACAGGGTATTTACAGCTTAAAATATAGATTGTATTAAACAGGACACATACGGCACAATTGTGTGGTCGAGCGTCGTTGCTTGGGCAATGACAGGTATATGCGCCAATCGAAATTAAACATATGATATTGGGTCATAACACGGACATACTGTTTTATATCGCAGGGCGTATCTACAAATGAATAGGTGTATAAATAGCTTGTGTTTGGTTGATGTACCGCTCATGATATATACATAGAAGTCTACTCTCTTACATCATCATGATAAGATGGAGAATAATCAACAGAAAAGGTAAGTGCAATAAATTAATATGGAGCACTCTAAATTGCACTTATAGCATAGGCCTTAATGTCCATTACATAGTTTATAAACATTTATCTATATTCCGCCATTGTAAAGACAAAATGGCATATTAATAGTTAATACACAAACTTAGTTGTACAAGGCAATATATCACAGAGAATAGATGGTTGAATCTACCACTATCACAATTATACAGGATGTCATTTAGCATCGTGGCCTTATTGGTGTTCGGCGCGTTACCACTCCAGCGCAGCACAAATACAGTCTGTTACGATAAAGTGGAATCGTCCGGAATAGAGCCCGCCCACAACACGTGAACACAGCGGCGTCATAGCCATTTCCGGCGCAGCACGCTGGACGAATACCTCTCCGGGGAACAATATTACCACTACAACACATTTGACGGAATCCCAGTATGTTACCACCACATCGTCCTGCAATTGTAATACAAATTTAAGTAAATAACGACATTTGTTGAAATTTAACGGTGCAAGAAAAGCTTCGCATTTTTCGCGAACACATGTTGTCATGTGAATAGCAGCGAACATGTTCCAACATAAACTTGTTTATTTTAAAACAATAGATTTAGGAAATACGTCTTACGTCCTTCTGTCCGTTTATTTGTCCAATGTGTTCTCAATTATACTGCAGAAAATGTTGTGATATGATGTACAAATGGGCAGATCAGTTCTCTCCGTTGTCAATTCACTTATCTTTTTGCGAAGATTTTGACACTTTGTTTCTTGACGACACTGTTGAGCCATACAACAACGAGAACATTTAAAATCATACGAAATAGACCCTATCATTAACGTGAATAATTGACGGTTTTGTATAACTGCAAAGGTGGTCCTGTGAAAATAATATATAAACTATTGGAGTAATATACATGTAACAAAACTTACTTCTGAGGAATTGACTGTGCGCTGTGAACGCTAGAACCATGAAGATCAACACAAATTGAACGGAATTTTTCATCTTGTCTTTATAACAGCATTAAACGGATTTGGTTTAATGTTTCAAATTCATTCTTTATATATGTGAGAAAGATGCGCGTGCTGCGATCCATACCCGCTGTGGAACAAGTCGTTGATTTATCCCTATAACACGAACTCTCACCAGGTGGTGTTGTTTGTGGTTTAAAAGACCACGTGGAGTCACACGATAACTGTGATTTTTTTATTGACCAGAGGTAAACAAGTGTACAGGAGATTTTTTTGTGTCCTATTGTAATAGATGTTTAAGGCCACATGAATTGTACACACAAACTAATATAACTGACCCCATACCCATTGAGAGCAGAATTTTAATCTTTTTTCTTCATACTTCATCAACGTGGCTGTGCTACTGTGAATAACTAAAATAAAGTGTCTGGTAAACAAGGGTATTTGTTGGAGTATGAGCTGATAAACAGGGTGTAATGTATCCACTGTGCGTGGATTGAACTGTGTTGTTCTGTTAATAGCTTATTTATGAGAACACACATGATTCCGATATGACCATGTTAACTGACTTCAACAATGGGAGGCTCAAACGGCAGTCATGTTCTTCTTTACGGTTTAAACGTTTAGCATAACTATTGTCATAATCACGGGGAGAACGATGGATTCAAGTATCTCTGTATGTTTATTAACATGTAACGGAGCTACAAGACATGAGGGCATTTCGCTATTAATATCGTCCTCGTCGTGTTGGATAAAATTGGACCTTGTGTAATTATTGATCTGCATGTCTAAAGCCATTTCGTCACCTGGACAATCCTTTACTTCTTTGCTTAGCACTAGAGGAACGTTAAAATTCTAACAAAGCGTAACGATTCCCATTTTGTTCTCCAAACATCCACTTTCTTACTAAGATGGAGATGGAATTTACAAAAATCTTCAAGCTTATGCTTCGTGAGTAAAATAGGTATAACTCATTTGTTTCTGCTATTAATGCTCCTTTCAGTTACCAAGAAATATTAAAATTATCATTGATATTCATCCCACCATAACAAATACAGTGATCTCAAAGGGTTGGCTGTAAGCCTTGGGCTCAAAATAAACCAAACATGACCCCTTTTGTTTTTAAGCTAAACTTTTTCATAGTGAAAGAATTATTTCAAAATTATAAACACAAATAGTTAAACTTAAGCCTTTGATTTATTTTTTTGCTTTAGTATATTATAAAAGCATTGATACAGCGTTGGGGTTTCATGGGATTAACACAGCAGACTAGGCTCCCATGTGTGTTTCCATTAGTCAAAAATTGATGATTAGTGCCAATAAGGTTTTAAACGTGTGTTACCATGAACTTAAGCAACAATTGCACTGTATTTTTTCCCTTCACATGAATTCAATTCGTGATAAGGTTGAAAGTTATTAATGGATCTTCTACAATACCTAATTGTAATAAATAAAAAGTCTTAATGTTCTGACCGATATTCTGGCTCATAATGGGCTGAGAACATTTGTTTTCCTCACAATCAACCAATTAATCCAGCAAGACCGGATTGTGAAAATGAATTGCTTTCACAGAGAAATCCAAAATGTAATTTCCAAAAATTTAACTTACCATTCCAACTTACCATCAACACAAAGCCAAAAGAAATTAAGAAGACAAGCATCTACGATTTCCTCTCCATAACGAATTTACCACTTCAACATTCCAGATGTTTGCCATATTTCGATATATGTTAGCCGATATTTTTTAATTTCTGGTTAGATACCCACCCACGCGTGTCTTAAATTCGAGATAACCTATTTTTGTTCAATAATTTATTAATATGTTAGCTTTTTATAATAGTGATGTTTCCTGTCCATATGCTGGATGTGTTTACGTTCCATTATGGGTCGTATTGTATATTATTATCATTGTTTAAAGTGGATATTACCTCCCGTGGGTTGTGGCTGCTAGGCTTCGTTTATAAAATGATAGCTCGGCTGAATCATTACAAACTGGATGTACAGTTTCCCTTAAGGAATACCTCGACTGAAAGACACGCAGGTATATGCCAGAGATAAAACTAAAACAGGAGCTATTATATGGTCTGACCAGTATGGTATATGAATACGACGAGTTTTTAATAATGCAAAACTATTTTGTATGTTCGCTTACAAATACAAGGTTTGGTTTGATAATCACATTAGTGCCTGAAAACCCGATTACAAGTTTAATGAACTTGTTATTATTCAGCACTTAGCAGGCCATCTCCGACAATAGTTTTAATACGGCATATAATATTTCTACATAACAGGACATGTTAGATTACTGAACTATACTATTATTTTACTTTGTCATTGGAGCTGTAGTTTACAGTTTTGACCTTTTGTGGGGTCAATACAAAGCAACATGCAGACGCTAATTCGTCAAACTGACGGCGACCAGGGTTTATACATCTTCTCGATACGAGGGGAGTCTCGACGTGAAACTACATACCTCACCTGGTCACGCTTCCGCCTTATTTCTGGTCCACCAAGGACATTACACCTTGAGCAATTGATTTCTTCTCTGTTTACCATGATATTCTTTTGACACAGGCGAGATGTTTGAATAGTGGAAAGGTAACATGCACTCGATTGGTCTATACGATTTCCCTGTTTCACTTTGGTCTCTTCTTGTCAGCCGAACGCCATGCGGTAAGGCGGCGTGGCAAATTCTGATGCCGACCGTGTAGGGATACCATCCAAACCTCTTGAAGATGGGATCTAAAGGCATATGCCCAGGGGGGGGGGGGGGGGGGGTGGGGGTGTCACACAACGCCGTATATACGACATTAAAAGGTCTATCTGTTTTAAGATCCACAGGAATAAATCTGACAGAAGCAGTCGACATCTTTGACTTCGTTCTCAAGGCAACGGATGCATTTTAGCCGTATGTGGCTGGTTAAGGCTTATATCACTATTAATTGAACCTTAAGTTCGATATCACGGTTTACCGTTTGACCACGTGAAGGGTTAAAGCCAATGATCATTCTGATCATTTACATAAGATGGAATCACCAAATCATATCATAATATACATGTGGTTATGTCCTTTTTGTGGCGTCCATGTAACACAAAACGTGTATTTAGACATAATGCAGCTTAATACCCATACCTACTGAATTCTATATTTTGTAATGAGATAGATATGGCTTTTTATTTGTCAAAAATGGAAGCCTGTCCTCCACGGAGCATTTCGAAATTATTCATAACAATTCGAATTTAGTCGAAGTAGGCATATTTCTGTCCCAGTAGCCAAAGAATACTACAGGGCTACGGGGCGATTTAAAGCGATAGACAGTTCAATATGTAGAGGACTGCCGCCTTAAGGTCGCGTTTTACATATAAAATGTCCAAGAAAGTTCCGTGAACGATACATTACCGGCCAGTACTTAAATGAACGTATGGAAGTCGGTATCAAATAGCAAAAACATGAAATGACACAGTAATGTACATTGACTAAAACGGCTACATGGCATATATATGACAGAGAAGGAATAGGCTTCGGTGATTGGCTGCGATCTGTATCACTATATAACAGTATACATATAGTATACACAGTTTACAGGACTACGTGAACAATTTAGTTTTATGTGGGATGAGAAAGTAGGAAATACTCATCCAGTTATATTATAATTAATTATTGTCGGTTATATCCGGAAGCTGTCTTCCTTCAAGTAACTGAAGCAGTGAAGAGTGAATTATCATGAAGGTCTTTTTATAAATCGTTAAATATTAAAGGAAAGAGTACAAGCGTACTTCTGTCCGTAATACCTTATTATCAAGTTACCTTTAGCCGTCAGAAAACATTTTTATTATGAAAATATCTGTATTTTGAGTGATTTTCAATAGTCAAATTATATAAACATTTATTTGATGTATTTATTTCTTTGTTAGTTTGTTCGATTGTTTGCTTGCTTATATGTTTGTTTGTTGTTTATTTTTCTATGTTTATTGGGGGTGATTGGAGGGAGCTTCCTTGTTGGTGATGTCCTTGTATTGTCCTGTGAGTGTCCTGTATTTGTGCCGTGATATCTTTGTTTGTTGCCAGTGGTGTCGAGGGTGGTTTCCTTCACCCATTGGGCTGGCACGGCGTCATGTGAGTGAAATAACCTTAAGTACGTCGTTAAACCCCAATCAAGCAAATCTATGTTTAGTTGTTTCTTGGTTATTCATTTGTCTCGTTGGTGCATACATCGAGCAGAAATCCACACCAGTAGTGAGCGTCACATACATTTATCACAAATATGTTGAAACCAATTAAGCAAATATGTCAACAAATTAAATACATTTAATGTACTAGCCTGACAGTTTTTTAAACAGTTTTGGTCTCTTTGGTATATCTTTTTCAGGTCGGTGTATTTTAATCTTGTTCCTGTAGACATATATTGTACTCGGAACATATATCAAGTATAAGAAGCCATGTTTTCAGCTCTCGGTTTCTGTCGAAATCTAGATCCAGATTATATTTTACTCAAACTTTAGAGGGAGCAAAACCATGGTCGATCAGGTTTACAAATGTAGATGTAATTTCACAGTTTTGCACAACCAAGCGACTATCTCTAAAAGACATTGTATAATATGTCAGAAAATCTTCTAATAGAGACATACTGATAACTATCATAAAAAAGCAGTCTTGCGAATAACTATAGTTGGAAAATTTACCACAGAAAAATTTGATTATTTTTTATCATAATTGCAAGTATATTTGAACCTTTAAATTTAAGTATCTCTAATGTAACGTATAGCTTTAATTAAATTATCTTAAACACCGACCACAAAGAATCTGGAAACCATTGCAATGATGTTTGACTTAATCCTATTTGCTTTGCTTATTTGCGTAACATCAGAAGGAACTGATGCTGCGGCCTTAAATGAGCGGGAGGGTCATGAAAGTGGTGGTTGATTGAAGAGTAGACCTGGATGACGGAGAACAATAGGAAAGTCGTCATCGGGAAGCCAGCTAGCGTTAATCGATAAATGGTAAGAGAGATATTTTCTGAGCCTCAGCACGTCGGTCTGGCAAGGCAGCAGTTTGAACGAGATGGAGATCGGGTACAGCTGGATTACTCTTTGCTTGACAATATGCTCCCTACTCAACCTACAAACTTTGTGTGACAAACCCAAACTCCATATCGGTGGAATATGTACATTGTCAAATCACTGGTTTGTCCATGCTCGAGTTTTCCCAGATATAATCGGAATTGCCTTTCAAGACATAAACAATAATACTGACATTTTAAGGGATTATGAACTGGTTCTCGATATGGTTGACGATCAGGTAAGTTTTTCCTGGAAAAGAATTATAATGGATAGATATTCATTAAAACTCCCCAAAAATCTTTAAAATGTATGACGTTAAAATTACTGCGGTATATAATGTCATTTGTATATCAATTCGTGTGAAAATAACATTGTAGGTCGGGAAGAGTACAAGATGTGGAGTTTTATCAAAATAAGGCATCAATATTTCATCATTTTACACGACTCGTGTCATGTTATTTTTATTTTTCCTTTTTTACATTTATTTTACCTACAGGTATTTTTCTTTAGGTGATGTGTATTTTTCAAAATCAGTTGGATTGAATCTGGTCTTGATTATAACATGGCTCACCCATTTAAGCCATTTAATACATTATGCTTTATGTCAGATGTCGAAAATAATAATAATAATACCAAATAACGAAATTAAACGGTTTGTGTCGACGATTTGTTAATGGATATCTCAGAGTAAGATTGCCACCAATGAGCGGAGAATCTCTTCTGTGAGTGCTATGTCTATAGGGCAGGTTGGAAATACAGACTATATTTTCTTTGAGTGGAATATTAAAAGTTCGGTTGACTAATTAACCAAACAAAAAATAATGAATATTATTTTTTGGTATATTATCAGATAAGGAAGAAAGATGTTGTCAGAAATTTTAGATATTTTAGGACAAATATTGGATGGAAATTTAAATTTCTCGCTTCCTTTAAACGTCGTAAATTGTGACGTTTTGCCAATGAAACAGTGAGCGTGGGGGCCTGGTTTCTGTCTCAGTTGTAAAGATTAAGATCTTATCTTGTGGAAAATATTTTTCATTTATTGTAAGTTCTGAATTTCATCTACAAATATAAAATGAAAATGATTAGGTTTCTTGTCATATGTACATGTTTAGTCCAACCAACCTGGCTAACTAGATCTTAAATACTAAATTTTTTAATTTCCTTGTTGACCATGATATTTGATCGTCGTCTCCAAAAATATATGCAGCTGTAATTCTCAGTATGATTTATATCTATAGCAAGTTAAGATGACGGTCCTCCTCACAGAGCTATTGGGGTTAAGACAAAGCTAGATGAGTGTTTGCTAGTCCGCTATATCATGTTTATAAAGGAAAACAAAGAGTTTGTGCTGATGAGTAGCCTCTAGTTGAGTTACCGTTTGTAAACGACCTTGGCTTCAGTTTGTTTTCCCGAGTGGATCCTGGACATTCCTGGTTAGTACCAATGAACAGAGTATGCGTCTATGGTTGGTGTTCGGTGATCTGTCTTCAAGAACACATGTTAAGAATGTAAAATATACATTTAGCGTCATTGGCGAAACCACAGGGCTAACTGTTTTGGGTCCAGGTGCTCGAAAGACGACAAGTCGCTATCCGCGGATTAAATCGCTAACAGCCGATTAAACATATACCTTCAGCATGGCTTGACGTCATGTAGTAACGGGTTAATCTTATAGCGAAACCCAGTTCGACAAAATTGTTGATTGTTTTATTTCTTGAACTATTCAGCTTCTTATTTTAACCATCCATTTCCTTCGATGTTCATTTGCAAAATACGCCTTGCTTAAATCGAAATACATATTTTCCATATAAAACTTCTCTCGGAGTTGCAAGATTACCACAATATGGATCAGAAGCGAAAGGGATCGCTCAGCAGGAGACAATCAATTCTTATCACATATGAATCCCCGGGTAATCTGATTAGACGTATGCTTGTTATCTGCTCTCCAATGTTTTTTTTTCTAATTGGAGATTCTGTAGAAAGTGGCTGCTGTCTTGCATCAATAGGAAAATATAAGCCTATAACATTGTTAATTATTCAGTAAGATAAGAATTATAAACAGCTTAATTGACATTGACACAATACAAACGCTTAATGAGATCAGCAAGTCATGGGACACACACAAACATACAAAGTGTATGTGGTCCAATCTTGCCAACGAAGACTATAACTATATGTATCGGTAGTATGACAAGAATAACATGTACTGATAATATAACAATAACTATGTGCACTGGTACTATTGATTTCAAATGTTCCAAACATGAAAGGTAAATAACGTATAATTACCATAAGACTGTCCATAAACATATCAAAGTAATAAGTGTTAAATTAAGCATCTTGTGCGTCAAATTGAAACCGAAATTGAGTTGGATTAGTATGTAATTATGACTAAAAATCTTTGAGTTCATGGATTGCTTTATTAAAGAAGATACTGAAGGCAAGAGTTTACTATAGTAGTGCACAGTCAGGTTTTACGGCTAAATGGAGTGACATAACATCAAAGCTTCACATCAAACGATTTAATTGACTTCCTCACATCCAACAAATTACGTGTATTCGCTTTGATGTGTCCACGTGAATGAGACGACTCGCATCCCTGGTGTAATATTAAACAAGTACCACGACCTTTAAAGGTATATCACCGCCAATATCTGTCTGGGTATTATTCTTTGAGCTCCCACATGTCTGCATTGTAAGATGTATGTGCAAATACGTGAAGTGAAACCTCGAGATGTTAATTAATCCACATCCGTGTGCTTGTGTGATTTACCTTTGGACATTTTCATATAAGTATTAGCGTGTAATTAACGCTACCAAGATGTTGACCGGCTAAGTCAGCAGCTTGTGACAAGATATAGCGCTGTTAATTCAAGCTATCTTCCCAGCTTATCTAATTATCATTTCCATTATATGTTGGTGTTTCCAACGACACCGACGGACAAAGAATCAGTGAGCTTACATATGAATATATGTCAGTTAATCCCAAACGGCTTTAATCGAACTGGTGGCTATGCATGCCTGTAAGAAGTGTCCATTCGACTTGAACAGAACCAGGTCTCAATTACAGCCACAAAGGTCGGAGTCATCAGAAGATTTTCTAAATCTTATAAATTCATTAATTGGATCTATTATAACACTAGCGGTACGTGCTATTGATTTCAGTTCATTGACACACTCGGTCATGAATATTTAAAGAATACTAACACAAGACGGTCTTACAAGCAGGAGGCCTTCATTATATTAAGAAATTGTATTTTTCTCGTATATGCATTAGTATACATCTAAAGACGTAACTAAAAGTAATTTCCTGTAGTTTAAAAAACAACAAAAGGAAGATTTCCTGGCGAACGAGTACTCTGTTCCAACACCCAAATGAAAGGTGGACCTGCTAATCGTGTAGTCCGTTCAAACCCCCAAATGAAGAGTGGACCTGCTAATCGAGTAGTCCGATCAAATCACCAAATGAAGAGTGGACCTGCTAATCGAGTAGTCCGATCAAACCCCCAAATGAAGAGTGGACCTGCTAATCGAGTAGTCCGATCAAATCACCAAATGAAGAGGGGACCTGCTAATCGAGTAGTCCGATCAAACCCACATATGAAGAGTGGACCTGCTAATCGAGTAGTCCGATCAAACCCCCAAATGAAGAGTGGACCTGCTAATCGAGTAGTCCG
>JAQQZZ010108334.1:0-15690 GCA_030265115.1 Mopalia vespertina | reverse complement strand
TTTCTTGTCGGGACACTAAAAAGATATCTACATGTATATGCTATCACGAACAGTCCACATTATCTCAGCTCTGACTCCAGCCTCAGTACTTCAAATATTTCAAGTTTTTTTTTATTTTATTTTTTTAACTATTCTCATTAAAAAAATTCCTCCAAATTGCCAATTTATTTGTGGATTTTATTTCTGTGAAATCCATGAGAACACATTTCCAGCAATGTAGAATCCCAGGGCTTCTGGGGCCTGGGCGGCCCCTAGACCCCGGCCTTAGTTTGCTAGGATAGTGGACTGGCAGTTTTCAATTCCTGGCTAAGCCCTTGCGAAGTAGGATTAGTAAGTGAACATGATAACCACTAGGCCATGGCCGCAAGCCCCCTACATGTAGCTGGTTTGAAGTTTCCCAGAAAATAGATAAGGCAACAATAGGATTAAAAGTTGTAGGAAATGTTACTAGTCCTTGAAAAGGTTCTGTGTTTGCTTACAAGAGAACAAAAGAGATTTCAACTGATTTACAGTCTTATCACCTGGGAACCAAAACGGTACAAAATGATATGTCCATAGAATGCATGTATATATCCTCATGTCTGCAAACTGAAGGTGCTGATATAGATTACAATATATAATTGACATGAACATTTCAAAACTAGAATAGCCTTAACACAATTGTACATTGCTCATTTGGATCCTTATGTGTTATAGATTTTGCAAACTTTACCTTAAATTAAAAGTTTGGAGAGGTCTAAGAACAGCTGTTGTAGATAACATTTAGCTGATCGTTGCTTGTATATTTCCCTAAATAAAAGTTACCTTGAACATTTTCTCCAGGTACTCTCCAGCTAACACAGCCCCCACGTCTAATACAGAATCTACAGATAGTTTGATCATTGGGTCAACTCCACGGCCAGTCACTGTCACATACAGAGTGGCTGACAGAGAATGAACCTCAAACACCTCATGGTACTGAAAATATATTGTAAAAAACAAAACATATTAAACATTGAGAGGATTTTACATAAAGTGGTAACAACTCTTAGTAAAGATGGTATGAAATTGGAGGAATTAGATTTTAGCCAGAGCATGGTAACAATCATTGGTCAAAGAGATACTGAAAATCTCTTCCAACTTGAATCCATGGCTTGAAATAGAAAGTCTTTTAGAAAGTGAGTATTGACAGTATTTTTGTTATTATAACACTAACTTAATTATAACTAGTTCAGAAAATGTTACAGGTTAAAACCCATCTGGGAATCCAAGAAGGCTGGGTGGCTGAGCTAATAAACCTCTTATTAGAGTTGAAATCAAATCCTTCAGTGGTTTAATCACTAGAAGTAAATAACCCCTACCAGCAATGTAACCATACCTACACAACATAACCTCATAATAAACATACCGATTTGGTAATTGTTTGATTGGTGTATCATTATTTCTGAAGTTTGATTGATTGAGTGACAGGAAATAAGACAAAATCTAATCTGCATCCACAGTTGCTCTCCGCCACACTCCGAACACAATTTTCGAAGAGTCTAAAACTCTGCTCTGTTTGAGAATTATTCTGCCAAATAGTCCCTTTTAGTGCAACAACTTGATAAAAGTACATAATTTATAATTTGATAAAATATACAAATTTCATAATTTGATAAAATATACAAATTTCATTCAATGAATAAAAGGTGAGATTCATTAGTGAAAGGAAAGCTTTGACAGCAGTTCAGACCTTGTGATAACAGATTTTAACAATAACTCTGGAGAGAGGGTGAGCTTAGTCCAGTAGAATCACATTGATTCAGGTAAGTGGGCCCTTTCCAAAAAGTATTCACTCAAGTTTATGAACCATAGCTAATGAAATGATTGATTGATTAATATATTACGGCAGTGTATTCCATTATAATTGACACTAGCACAACCAAGGTGTGAATCGTTTCTATAATGTTTGAAAGTTAATTTTCCTCCAGTACTATAAAGTAAAGACAGCATTGCTACTCTTCAAACAAACTGCCCTTAGCCAGAGGGCATAATGAAATGAAACATAAATGATGTAGCCAGAATCACAGACCACAATGATAAAATGTTCACTCATTATACAACAGTAGTACTAAACCTTTATTTTAGATTGATTGGTTGGTGTTTTGTGCCGTGCTTAAGGGAATTTCACTTATATGCAGGGGTGCATAACAATAATTGATGCTAGAACAACCATGAAATGGGACATGTTTTGATTTTTTGTTAAAGTTAATCTTTCTCCAGAGCTTAGCATTGATACTCTTTAAACTACCTGCCCTTAGAGAGAGGACCCTTAGACTCTGTGTTATATATATAAACAGCTGTGATCAATTAGGTATTTACTCCAATTGTTAATTATACTCACAATCTTAGCTTTGTTAGGTGTGAATGAGATCAGCACAGTATGGGAGGCATCAGGGGGGAGAACTCTCATTGCATTTAACATTTGGAAGGGTCCGTTTGTATCCATGATAGATGATGATAGCTGAAAAAGTAAGAATAACATTCAACTAAGAATGTAAATAATTCAAAATATATTACCCTGAAACTTAGTTGGCCTAAAAAAAAAAGCAACCTAACATTGATTTTCATGGCAAATGAATTAATATTTAATATTATTTTTTTCTTTCCTGTTTCTAAGTTTTGCTTGTAAAATTTAAAAACCTTGTAACAACCATCCCAGCGATTGCCGGAGCCACATCGAGTGACTCACTAATATATCTGAGGATTGACAGACGGACTCAATCCTGTGGACAGTACATCGATTTTGTTTGTTTGTTTGATTGGGGTTTTACACTATACTTAAGGACATTTCACTTATAAAATTTTGTTTCATTGCTGATATTTTCCTCTTGTTTGACAATGCAGAAGGAATATCATTGATTGATTAGTGTCGTGTTCAAGGCTATTACTTGATGGTGTTGTATTCCAACAGTTACTGACAATATTACAATAATAAAATGTGAAGTGTTTTGATGTGCTGGAAAAATTAATCTTCCCCCAGTGCTAAGATAGGACAGTTTTAGTGTTCTCCAGAAAACTGTCCTTCGCCACAGGGTGTAAAGTCATGTAAAACATCCTGTGATCTACACAGTAATTGGTTAGCTTCCCTACTGTACCTAGGGTTGACAGGTGCTCTCAAGGAGGTTCAGTCAACCGATGTCCTACCGATTAAACACAGGAGCTGTCCCTACCAAAAATTGTACTTTCTTATAGCACAGTGGCTACTCACATGTATATTTTAACACTTGTCAGATGTGCTGTCTTCATACTCTTATTAACATGAATAAATAAGTTGCAGTGTGGAAACTGAGAAAATTCTTTAAGGATCTTACCTCGACAGTTTTTCCAGAGATGTTCTGAATGGTGAATGATTTACTGACGTGCTGACCCACAGAGATATCCCCAAAATCTGTGACGGCTTTCCCATTATCAGAGATGACCACGACAGGAGGTTTGACTGTGGGGCAGTGAACCTCTAGGTACAGTGTGTTGTGGATGCTACAATCAATTTACATCAAACAGATAAATTATGCTTTTAAATGGCTTTAAATAACAAGTATATACACATCATATGTTAAATGTATGTAGTTGATTTGTTTTTAATGTTTTGCTCACTGCTGATTTGATTTGTTTGTTTGTTTGATTGGGGTTAAACGTTGTACTCAAGGGTATTTCACTCATATGACAGTGGTGTACTCAAACAGCTAATAACACACTAACACAACCATAAAATGTGAAGTGCTGCTTGCGTTGGAAAGCCAATGTCAAGCAAAGAAACTATGCTCTGCAAAAGTGTACATATGGCCTCTACGTCTCTGGCCATAACAAGGGATGGTGACTGTGTTAAGTTACCCCTAAACTGACACAATAACGACATGTGTGGTTGTTATGATGTTACCTGTAGGTCAGTTCCCCTGGATTAGCACATTTCCCAGAGGCCACATAACAAGGGATGGTGACTGTGTTAAGTTACCCCTAAACTGATGTAATAACGACATGTGTGGTTGTTATGATGTTACCTGTAGGTCAGTTCCCCTGGATTAGCACACTTTCCAGAGGCCACATAACAAGGGATGGTGACTGTGTTAAAATTACCCCTGAACTGACGTAGTAAGGACCCAATGGCAGATGTATATTCTGGTGACCTAAAACAGATAAGAGTAGCGGTAAAATCACAAATGTTTATACAAAAAGACAAATTAAACTTTTAATTTAAATTTGTTTTTAATAATCAATAATTGACATATTTTACTTCCACACAATTGAATAACAATCATCCATTTTAGTGAGGCTTCAACAATTATAAAAACACTGTTTTCTCCACATAACTGTTTGGGTGTTAAGAGCCACACAAAAGTTCTGATGCCTGTATTTGAATAGCAACAAAGGTGAGAATAATAACATTTTTAACATAACTGAATAAAATAATAACTTAGGTTATTTTGAACATAAATATTTGCTTTGGCACAAATAAATATCGCCAATAAATTTGGCTGCAGGGTACGACATCATAATTTAGCTTCCACATAATTCAATGACAACGATAAGTTTGAATGTTAAGAATGACATTAAAGTTTTACTAACATGTACATGTACTTTAAATACAGAGAAGTACTCGGTAGATACCCCATAACTAATAGAATGGATCCATTTAAATATTGAAGTCCGATCTGATGAGCTTTTCTTACCCTTTCTTGATGGATTCTGGATCAGGGGCAGTAACTTGTCGAGGCCCACCCTGTATCTCCGTAGTTTCTGAAACTGTTTGACCAGGGGGTGGTTTCCCTTTACCCTTAGGTGATGCAGTCTTCTTAGCGGGCAATTTCTTCTTCTGAACACAAAGATAAAATGATAAGCCCCTTTCAACAAAGATTTTCAAAATAATGATCTGTTAGCATTCATGACTAACATTGATACGACTATATAAATAAAAATGTAAGGCTGTATGATTAATTTTGTGTTTCAAATCTTGCAATAACTATTATTAACTCACCATTACTCCCACTTAATCTAAATCAAGGAGAGGGGTACTTTGAGCCATCTTTTTTTTTAAACCAATTACGAAGATTAAGACAAAGTTTCAACCAGTGACAGTGTTTAAAATCATCAAGATATTGATGAGACAATATATAAACTCAATGATCAAACATCAAAAAATCTTCTGTTGAAATATTGCAATTATTTGTACAAGTTTAATTATAAAAACCGAAAGTTGTATGTATAAACAAGAATGATTTAATATTTTACAAAAATTACTGTTACTACTGCAATATGTGTTTAAGATATTTGTAAAACTTGAGGAGTGTGGAAGGAAACTCCAGTTGGAGTGTACCAAGTTCCTCAACGTTTTTAATGTTATATGAACAGATTCTCATCAGGCTATAAATGACTACTATCACTGATGTTTTTTTAAACACTTTGTGATAAAAAAATTTTTAGTTTGATCGGAGAGTACCAGGGCAATAGGAAGTTCCCCCTCCACATTTGTGATAAAACAATGGTGCAATTTCATTTCTGGAGTACTCTACATCTGCATGACATTTACTAAAAATATCGTGTTTTGTTTTTTATTTAAATAATTTAGATCCTTAGCAATACATCCTTTATCAACAATGATTTATGTGTTTTGCATAATGTTATGTTTATTCCTTTGATTGAGCCATACTTTGACAAAGAGTGGATGAAATCCCCCTCAATGACTCTGATAACAATAATAGACAAGAAACAAGACAATGACAAGGTTTAAGATCTGGTGCAAGAAAGACGGGTACAAAGTAACAGTGCATTACATGACAAGAAATCAACTGTATGGTGCCCTTTAAGCTCAGAGGGAACAGTTACCATCCCCAAAGTAATACTGTATGTGAGCCACATCATGTGATGCACTCATATACCTGACAGGCAGATTTGAACCCCTGAGCAGTACATCATGATAGGATTAGTAGGCTGAGACGCTAACCACTAAACCAAAACCTCAGGCCAACAGAGGAGGAATCATTGTACCCCCCAACAATAGCTGGAGTCACCTTATGTAAGTACATAAGGTGACTTGGACCTGGGGGATACGTTGGAGAACCAGGGCCCGTATTCATAAAGCTACTTAAATATTAAAGTTAAGTTAAGAAAAACTTAGCAAATTTTCAACCATTATTTTAAATACATACACACCATTTTGTTTAACTTTGTATGATCCTTGATGACAGATTGTAAGTAACATTTTTAAAATGTCAACTTAATTAGTTCACATTTTCATTTTTTCATGATCAAATGAAAGGCTTAAATTTGGCTAAATATTTCTTAACCTTAAGAAATACTTAAGTAGCTTTATGAATACGGGCATATGATGTCCAGCACTAGATTCATGGTTGAGGGCACAGACAAGCACAATGGTGCTATTATTCAGGTAACTTAGCAAGCTCATTAATCTTCTGTCATTTAAAAATAAGACAAATATACACAATTAATATTCTTGGGAGATCCACACATACATGTATATAAAATAACATGAGACTTTTTGTTCGGTTTACTGATTTTAAGCCCGTCCTGACATACTTTGACAACTTACTAATAATTTTCACTTTTATTCTCTTATACAGAGTATATACTCAACATAAGTTGCATGAGTAACAAACATGGTTGTTTTAATTTTGCACCCATACAGAATGTCTTGTGAAAAGACAGCCAGTCTAATAACCCTGTCTTCAGAAACTTTGTTATATAACATAACTGTGACAAGTGTATAGGGAACACAATATGTATGGCACATGTGTACATTAAGAATAACAATTTAACTGAACAATAAAAAAAACATTAGTTGAGTTGTTATTAACCAGAAAAAAATAAATAAAATATTGCTTCCAGCGAATGTCGAGTGCAGTTTTCCTTTTAAGGGGGAAAAAAATAATTAATTTTTTTAAACTTTGAGATTTTTAAACACCATTTCTGTGCCCAGACAATATAATCGTTAGTCATACAAACAGGAATAAAAAAAAGAAACAAGTTATTATAATACCTCTTCAGCAACAGCCTGTATATAACAAAGATTATTGGTGAATCAAGGTGAATCGAGAGAAAAACTCATAACCTTGGTAAGCAGATCATTTTTGTGCCTCACTGGCTTTCAGCAATATTTAGTCTCTAGTTCTTATAGCAGATTTAATACCTTATTTAGGATTGTTTTTTTTCTATGATTAGTGTTAAGCTCTGTACTTATGATGGTGTGCCAGCCCAATGGTTGAAGATAATGACCATAAATAGTGTCAACGCTACGGGCATTAAAACAAAAACAAGGAAAGACAGTCACAACAAGCGACAACATGTCGAAGTCTTGTCGCCTTCATGCCCAAGAGGACCAGGGAAACAGGAAAGCTCCGTCCAAACTTCTCACAACTTATGACTGGAGAGATAAGACATCAGGGGCCAGTTGCTCGAAAGAGGATTAGCCACTAACACCAGATTAAATTGCTAACCGGGTTAGAGATAGACCTACGACATGGCGTGACGTCATCTAATAGTGGATTAAATTTAATAGCGCTTACAGCAACCGGGCCAAGATGATGTTGGCTGATTTAAGATTAATATATACATGTAAGCACTGTGAACAATGTGTCCCTAGACACCGTTGTCACCTGTAAAAAAATACCAGGTAAGACATTTGAGACATCTGACAAAAGTTTCTCAGTCCTTACTAATATATAACTTACAGCGATTTCTTGAGCCTCTCTCTGTTTACGAATCTGTTCCTTATAGTCTCTTAAAGCCTGTGCTTCCAGTGACTTCACTTTCATTCTCACTGCTTCCTTCTTTATGGCTTCTTCACTGAGGCTTGGGGAAAAACTAACCTTGATGGGACATTTCTAAAATAAACAAATTATTTATCAAATGCAAAGCTATTATTTATTTATAAAATATTAATTTCCGTTTCATGTACACAGAGATGTCACTTCATTCAAACCTGTTGAATCAGCAAAGACAGGTCAATCAGAGACGTAATACAAACAGATTGGCTTCATGTTGCCCCTTAGCTCTGAGAGCACCTGGGCAACAGGAAGTTTCCCTCCCAACCACCCACATCAGCTTATAGCTCAGATAACACTCAGATACAAGCTTTCTAACAGTTCTTAATCACAATTAAGTCCAAAATAAAATTACAGGAAATCACTTTCAGAAAAGGGAAACAATTTTCAGATTTATTTAACATCTACACCAAAGATCAACACAGGATACAAAATAATAAATTTGATGTCTTGGAGCTTTATTTAAAGAGCACTAAAGAAGTGCCTGAACAAAACTTTATGTTTGAGATGTCATCTATTCAAAGTTGAACGATCTTGTAGCCACAATTTAGCACAGTGTACCTTTTTATGTACAATGAACCCTTTCTAGCATAGTTTACTACATTAATGTATTGCCCATTGGGGCCATGGAGGTTATAACTTACTTTGCCTGGTTCCACAGTTCCAACGGAGGGGGATACGGTTATAGGGTAACCCTCAGGAACCACAAACTCAAACGATGTGGGCCCCACAGGTGCTATCTCACCTGTACAAATAGAACGATAGCTTTATGAGTGATTGAGAATGATTGACTACAACCCTCTTTAGATTCCAACTTCAGTAATTGCTATGCTGCAATATTTACATTTGTGTTTCTACAATAGGATAAAATTTACAAAGCCAGCAAGAATCCAAAATTATATCTACTTATTGACCTCAAATTAGAGAACCCCCAATGCACTTGTACCTTTCACCTCAAGGCATAAGTTATTGTCCTCCTCTTTTCACACAAATGATGACTTCAACCTGGCCAATGGCCGTGGTGTATTGCTCACAAGATCCCCTTGTACACATCAGATATGTGAAGGTATCAAACGAGGCGATTGTGGGGGTAGTTTTTAAAACCTTTTTTCCCAGTCTTCCACTGTACAGCAGTGTGAAAAATGGACAATATGCATAGTCATATAAGTGGAATATCCTTGAGTACGATGTTTAATCCCAATTAAACAAACAACTTGAACAAACAGTACTACAGACTCCGTTCTTATGTAGAGACCAGTGGATCCACTGATGATTCTGGCATGGTACAGGAGCAAAGTGACTATGAAAACTTACAGCTGTATCCAAAGTATGGCTAGTGTCAGTATTCCTGTTTGTTTGTTTGGTTGGGGTTTAATATCGTTCTTAAGGTTATTTCACTCACATGACAGCATACCTGCCCAATGGGTGACAGAAACCACCCCCAACAAACTAAGGCATCACGGGGACAAATACAGGACAATCACAGGACAATACAAAGACATCACAAAAAGATTGGCTTTCTGTTCCTCTTTAGCTCCGAAAGCACCAGAGCAAAAGGAAAGCTACCTTCAGCCACCTGCTCCTGATGATGAGTAAAAAGTACCTTGATGTATAAAATTAACAACATTCAAGTTTTCTAGGTCAATTTATCCTGTACTAGGACTCTATTAAAACATACAGCACATGTATAAACATAACTTTGGTTTTTCACTGTATAAACTTACCTTTGCCGATACGTGGTACAGGATGTGTGAACTCGTTCATACTGGTGTGAGAGTTAATGACTTGTAGAGACACCGTGGAGATATCGTAGAGAGCTGTGGCTTTGAGGTGGACTAACTGATGAGACAGTTCTAAAGGGGGATGGACTGCTGTACCAACACAACTGATCTTAAAATCTCTAAAACAAACAAAAAAGTGGACAGTAATTTTTTAAGGATGGTTGCACCAGCACAGGGAGGTCAACATGAAAATAATCAGAAACTAAATTCTTACCTGTTAATTAAAGATTTACACATGAGGTCAAACTTGAAATCCCTGGCTCGCTTTGGACTGAATATAACATCTAACTCTATGGTCTCTAGAGGTAACAATGTACCAAACCCATCATTAGGCTGAATCTCCACAAACTGAAAGTGAAAGTAACATACAGTCCAGTATAAAAGTGAAGGTAACATATCTGAACATCATAAAAAGTAGACAAATGAATTGAGGAATTCTCAATAACTGATCTACCAACTGCTCTGACATCAATTACTTTGATAACAACTGCCAAGCTACATTGAGTGCTGATTACCATTCATACTTTATTCAGATGATTACGGCTTTGAACACATGTGACGCTTTGCAGTCAGTTGGCCCAGGGGCTTAGCTAGAAATCAAAAGTATTGTGTCCAAAATGATCATTTTGCTTCACATTTCAAATAACTGGGTGTCCAATTTTGACAGCTTTCCTATCTCCTGCATGTTAAAGTTTCTTAAAACAGGGTGTCCAAATGAGGCAATTGTTCACTTGAGGATATCCAGTTGGACGGGTGGACGCCTAAGCCCTTGGGTTGGGCCTAAGAGTACACATCACTGATTACAGACAAAGACAAATGTACAGACAATATTAAAGTAATCCTATAGTATACTCCGTTTCACTGAATAGATGGACGATATTACACAGTGAAGTTTGAATACCAGAAATATTGCTCAAGGGAGTGGTGAAAGAGATAACCCACGAGACATGAAGCGTTGAGTGGGTTAATCATTCCACCATTCATGATAGGGATATTTATGGTGTTCAAACTGCACTGTGTAAATGTCTTTTTATTATGTATATCAAAAATCAGTTCAAAGTCAAATCTGTTTTATTACATATTCTATGACAATTTGAAACTCGTAACAGAATGACTTTATTCTCAAGGTGACATGGAATAGAAAGACGTTTTTCGAAAGGTGACGACAATGATGTAGCCTTTGTGTTGCATAGGAAACAATTCGCATTCATATGTTATCTCATTATTGAAACGAAAGGCCTTCATGAAGAACATTCGCAGTGAATAACAAAATGTTATTTAATGGCAGTGAATTTTTCTTTTTTAAGAGTGAAGAAAATCGTGCTATTTCCCCAACACATATATAATAGAGACAAAGAACATACCTCTGGCAGCCCAACGAATCCATACTCCTGAGGTAGAATAGATTTGTTAGTTAATTGTATGGTATGTTTGACCGACTCGTAAATAGTACAGCATCCAAAATCAATCTTCTTCACATCAAATTCCAGATCAGAGTTTGTCAACACGGCTTGCATGGTGAATGGTACGGGGCGAGTCTGTGGTATAAATAAAACCAATGTCATCAATGATAGCCAGTCAAGTTATGTTAGAAACATAGAGGACACAAAACTGCAACATATTTTATAAACATGGACAGAAAATAAATAGGGCTGTGGAGTCCACCAGACATAGAACCTGTGATCTTTAGCTGATAGGGTCAATACACTAATGTTTGAATTACTGAATGAGAGCTTCTTGTTTGTTTCATTGGCGTTTACCGTTGTACTTAAGGTTATTTCACTCATATGAAAGAAACCACCTTCGACACTGGAAACAAACGAACACAATACAGGACAATCACAGGCTGTCAAACAAAGACACCACAAAAGGGTCGGCTTCAAACAAACACAATACAGGACATTCAAATCAAAGATACCATAAAACGGCCGGATTCAAGTTGCCCCTTAGTTCTGAGCATGAGGGCAACAGGAAGCTAACGTTAAGAAATACTTACTAAAGACATAAGTGGCTTTTATGTTGTTATCCATTGAATCGTTTTGCCTATATACAATTTTTAAACGGCACTTCAAGAAATTATGTTTCATGGCCGTTTACATAGACTCTTAAAATCTTTTTGTTTTTTTTCACAGAGAAATAGCTGTTGAGAAGAGTTTTCTCACCTGATCAGCCACAGTGATAATCAATGGCGCCTCCAAAACCCCAGTCTCCACATCAAAATATTTACTAGCATCATCATGTAAACTTTTCCTGTAAGCACACATCAAGCAGTAAAATTTACATAAGTTTATTGAGTTATTAGCCTTACAACGTTCCTTTTTTTTGCTCCGGGTTATGAATGTTTGCCAACCCAATGGGTAAAATGGAGCAACAATCACTGACTAGATACAGGAAAAGTGCTGGATGCAACAAGATAACATATGCAAGAGAGTGTGCAAGCCACCACATCTAGGTGCCTCTCAGCTGGAAGTTTGAGTTGCCTCTTATCTCAAAGAACACCTGGCCACTGGCTACTCCTAACTTTGGGTTGAATAAAGTATAACTTTTTTTTATCATTCACCTCATTTAATATTTAATTTTAAAACCTGCTTTGTCCTGGCCTTAATATACTGTTACAAGCAGCACACACAATAAGTCTTATTTGTGGGAGACTTGTGTATATCAAGAAAAACTAGTTTGCTATAGCTAAAAAATAAGTTTGAAAAGTTTGGTGACCAGACTACACGAAAGCTTCCTGCTTTAACACATTTTGACTTGTTTTTCTTTAATTCCCTATGTAGTACTATAATGTGGGAGACAGTTTTGACAGCTTCACAGGCTTGACTTCATGGAACCATCGGAAACACATAGCCTAGGTGTTAAACCGGTGTTATATTAGACTGGTTTCTTTGATTGAGATTTTAGCATTTCCTTTAACAAATTTATACCAGATTAATTGGTGAATGAAACCACCCTTGAAATCCCAGACAACAATGCTAAGATACAAAAAAGCACTAGATAAGATCCAAAACTAGTTCAGCAAAACCAAGTATGTTAATTTATAGTTCAAGACATTTCCATAAGTCGGCTTCATATTGCCCCCTTAGCTCAGAGAGGCGACGGGCACAGGAAGCCCCCACCAACCCTCTGCAACAGTGTCAGCATTTCATAAACCAAATCCTGCTTCAAAATAACAACTTAAAATAAAGTTCTAATAAAGTGATGTCTTAAATTTGTTTCAAACTCAATGTTTCACAATGTAGTCAATTTAAGATTCCCTTTATGCATTTAAACTCACCTGGGAAGGAATTTTAGTTGAGCTGAGAACTGAGACTGGGCCTGAATGTATCCTGTTTTGGGCAGTACCTCCAGGTGATTACGAAGTTCTTTACGCACCTCAAAGTGGAGGCGGAGTGCAGTGGAGGCACGGTTGTTCACAAGTATGGTGTCCTGGTAGAGACGGTCGTACATACAGATCTTCAGGTCAACTGTCTGTCTCTCCACCCATACGGGTACATCTATAGCATTACCCACAGCTACAAGAGATATCTGGAAAACATGCAATGATAAAAGACATCAGGGGAGGTAACTCGGAATGCAAGCACAGATCATTCAAAGGAAAAACGTTTTCTAATTGTTTAAATTGAGGTTTGACAGATAATAAGTTTGCTAAAGATGTTTGTCGGAGGGTGTATAGAATTTTATGGCTCTACTGAAAGCTGAGCCCTGCAAGTGTACAAGCTTGCAGGATGGTCATAAAATTCTGTACACCCTTCAACAAACGTCAATTATTATTATTATACCTGCCTACTATATGGTCAAAATTGTAAAAATATATCTTTGGTATTTCAGTATATGTGAGAATTACCATTACTGGTAATAAAGTGATAATATACAAGACAAACACAGATTATGTTGATGACCAATGAGAAGTTTAACATTGTCAAGTAAAGTAACAACTCAAAAGAAAGAAATATTTTTATCGTTTGTTTCAATTTATTGACAAACAATTAGCAGGAGTCTCATATTGATGGATGAATTGAAACATTGAGTCAAAATGAATTCATTATCTTTCTTCAGAGTTGTTACTTCACTTAGACAAACACTGGATAACACAATAAGACAGAAGTGCATTTCATGTACATAAAATAAAGTTGACTTCCACTCCCTATCTGTTCTAACTTGAGACAATTCTACATTGTCTGGGATGAAGCTTACAAAATTGATACTTTCTGAAAAAAATTACGTCGAAAAAGTTATATCTTTTTTTGATAAACTCATAATTTCTACAAAACTTTCTGAAATACTTACACTTTCTGAGAGTGGATCAGCAAAGTTAATGACAAATTCACAGTTCACTTGACCTGGGACGGACGGCTGCCACACGACCTCTAACTTCACGGAACTGAATGGACCAATGTCACCTGAACCTTGACCTTTGACCTTCATACCATCCAGGGTCTCATACTCTTCTAGTTCACTCACAACATAGTCATTGCTGCCATCATCTGAAATTATACATTTAGTTGCTTGCTTTCACTTCTCATTATCATGTTCTCTCAAAGCTAAGGGGCAACATGAAGTCGAACTATTTTTATCTTTTATTTCCTTTCCTGTCACCCAGGGGCCCCTTTCACAAAATATTGTGAGACAAAAATATATTGTACAATAAAATTTGGCCATGTTAAACTATAGGTGAAAATATTGTACAAGATTTTATTATCCTAAGACATTTTGTGAAAGTGTCCACAGATCTTAATTGACTTGCCAGTTCTGTCTGATATGATTTCCTTTACCACATCACCATATGAGTGAAATTAAACCCCCATGAAACAAACAAATGTGTATTAAAATACTTCATTTTGGCTTGGAATATACAACAGAGTACTGGCTAATAACAGTATGTTCTCATAATTCTCATAAACAATATATAAAACAACCTTCAATGCATACAATAATTAAATATATAAAATAAGAATAATTTTATACAAATTTTCTACTGCTCTAGACACAAATAATGTATGTTTATGAATATCTAATATTTAGTTCAAATAAATGATGCCAACAATGGTTTATATCTACATCTTTTGTCAATAAGTTTGACAAGATTAAATGTTAAACGAGGGGGACGAAAAAACAAACATTGATAAAAGTCAAATTGAATGCCAAACTTATTCTGAGATATATTATTACCTCTGGCAGTATCTTCTTTATCTTCTGAAGCAGTTTCCATGACAATTGTCTCAGCCTCTGCAGCTGTTTCCATAGCAACAACTCCATCTCCTTCTTCTGTACCTTTTTCTTCTGAAAAAATCATTGCAGTTATATTTGAATTTTTACAGGGGCTTAAAAAATAAGTTATCTGTTTAGACAAATGTAAATTACATTTGTTTTTGTAATTTTTTTAATATATATATTCCTTACTCTACATTTATCAATAGAGATATATAACAAACAACATTGCCAAATTTGTCTCAGAGTCTATCCAGATTATCAGATGATTAAGCAGTTTTAAAATTGAATGACATCTATGTGCCAGTGAATATTTATTTTTGGTAAAAACCAATTTGGGGGCTAGAATTAAAATATTCAAAGCTTAGAAAACAGTGAATATATATACAATTTGAACCCAATACCTGCTGTTTGTCCTTCTGTTTGCTTGTCCTGTTTCTCTGAGTCAGACTGTGGACTAACACCCCGCCCTGTATCAGAGGTAGTCTTTAACAAAACAAAGCAAACATTTTACATTGAAAAACCAATTGGGAGTAGTACTGATTTAAATTTTACAATGATGCTCAGTAGACGACCTACGGCAATTGTTTGCAATCAGTTTTTTTGTTTGATTAGGATTTTGTGATGTACGAAAGGATGCCAACCAAACCATACCATGTTAATGTTAGTCAATGGCATAGGTAACAATTTCTGTCACATGAGTACATATTTGTCTCCCCTTTTGACCACTGACCAACCCTATTAAAGTATATTGTTAGTTGTCAATGACATAGGTGCCTATTTTTGTAACATGAGTAACCTATTTATCTCCCTTTTTGACCACTCGTAGCACTAAACACGACATCGCATAGAGCATTTATTTTAATCACCATCAAAGATATCTCCTCTTTGGTCATGTGAAA
>JAQQZZ010108323.1:0-15690 GCA_030265115.1 Mopalia vespertina | reverse complement strand
TGTGACATTTGTTTCTGGTATATATACATCACTTATTACTATAATGTAGTGATTATGAAGCGATTATAATTTACATCCTGGCTTTTCAGACGTCTATGTAATGTTCAAAAAGTAGTAGAACCGTATAGCCTCCCATCTCTTCATGTACGTAACGTGCAGACGTAAATTAGGAACATATTGTTTACTTAATGTCCAAATGAATGTGGTGAAAAATCGAGCTTATGTTTTATCAATAATGTGGTAAGCTATCGTCTATATACCGTCATTGTTAGTATCTTTATACTCACGGTATATTAAGATATCTATGACTTCAAACATGGCGGCAACGAGCAGATGTGTCAAATCAAGTCCAGAACAAATCTTGTTATTTACCTGGATTTTAGCGTTTGTACGTTCTTTTCCCAACTGGTTTGTTTGAGTTTCGGAATACGTGTGGACAAGATAGGAATTGTTTGAGCTGTCGCAGGAAATCCCATGGTCGGCGAACAGTATATTTCTATTATGCGGCAACTCCACAGGTACGTATATACATAAGCTCAGCTCCTATTGGGAAATTCACCCATAGCCAGGTCCCACTTGTGATCAAACCAACAGCCTAATAATCAGCTGAAAAGGGATCACCAAGCCAACATGAGCATGCACTGGATAAAATTTACAAATATGGGTAATAAATTGGATTTTAATTGTTTGATTTGATAATGGTTTTTATGTCACACTTTTATTTCACTCACATGACGGCGCCAGCTATGTCAAGCCGTTTTACCACTTCGGCTTTACCACTACCAGCTTAAGATATACTTTCTCTATCTGAAACTAGGCTGAATCAGTCTGTTCCAGACGCTGAAGTTTTTGTTTATTACTTGATTTTAGAACTGGGAGATAAAAAAAAACAACAAAATGTTTTGGTCAATCCGCTGTGAAGATTCTAATCGATACGTCCGATCTTTTGTTAGAATGATGGCGGAGTACTACTTTTCACCTTACAATTGCGAATAACAATAAGAATTTGATAGATCTGGACCCATTTGCACAAAGCCTCCTTTGGCTAAGGTGACCTTAACACTTAAAGGACAAGACCACACAAAAACCGTGTTTTCTACATAAGTAAACATTATTCTGTCAAATGCAATACAAAAATTCTAATGTTCCTAACCCGATCATAACTCTAGTTATTATCCAATAAAGAGGAACACTGGAACCACTTGAATCATCAAATCCTGTGTACAGCAGACTTCACTGATCTATCATTGAATAGTTCAAAACTGACTGAACAACCAGAGTGCAGGAAAACTTAGCAGCACAGGATTTGATGACTCAACTGGTGCTTGTATTGCTCTTTAATGGATGATAACCAGAGTTACGATCAGGTTATGAAAATGGAAATTAATGTATTGTATTACACACAAAAAGTTTTACCTATTTATAGAATATTGTTTTGGGGTGGTCTTCTCCTTTAATGACAACACACACTCGAGCACTCTCCCGGTCTCTAATCAAATGAATGGGATTTGAACATACATTCTATGGCTTTATATTTAAGCTGTGAACTATTAGCTTTAGAATATAGTATTTTCATTACAAACCGGTCCAGTAAGATCAGTAATGTTTTACGTACGAACACAGGTACCAACGAGTGGCACGAAATTTTCGCAGCACCTGACATCCTTCTCCGGGCACGTGCTGTGATCAAGCACCTCAACATATTCGATGTGGGACTCGGACTTTGTTCTGAAAAACACGAAGGTGCTAGCCGATTGATTGTTATGTTATCTTTTTCAGCATTCTATCGGGATGGTGATTTAAGCAGAGAGTAAATGTTTTTCAACACTTTATTGGGATGGTAATTTTATTACAGAGGTAAAGTTTTTCAACACTCTGTCGGGAGGGTAATTTAATTAAAGAGGTAATGTTTTTCAACACTCTGTTGGGATGGTGATTTAATTAGAGAGGTAATGTTCTTCAACACTCTGTTGGGATGGTGATTTAAGTTGAATGGTAATGTTTTCAACACTTTGTTGGGATGCTGATTTAATTACAAAGGTAATGTTTTTCTACATTCGATTGGGATGGTGATTTAATTAGAGATGTAATGTTTTTCAATACTGTTGGGATGGTGATTTAAGTAGAGAGGTTATGTTTTCAACACTCTGTTGGGATGGTGATTTTCGTAGGGAGGTAATGTTTTTCAACACTCTGTTGGGAAGGGATTTAAATAGACAGGTAATGTTATTCAACACTCTGTATGGATGGTGATTTACGTAGTGAAGTAATGTTTTTCAACACTCTGTTGGGATGGGGATTTAATTAGATAGGCAATGTTATTCAACATTCTGTATGGATGGTGATTTTCGTAGAGAGGTAAAGTTTTTCAACACTCTGTTGGGTAGGGGATTTAATTAGAGAGGTAATGTTATTCAACACTCTGTTGGGATGGTGATTTACGTAGAGAGATAATGTTTTGCAACAGTCTTTTGGGATGGTGATTTAAGTAGAGAGGTAATTTTTTTTTCAACATTAGCATGGGACCGCCATATTGTCGACAGGTTGTGTTCTAACATACGCAGAGAATAGTCTTAATAGTCAAGATTTACAGCCTCAAATTGTCTGGAACGAAACTATTTAGTGTTACTCAAAAATTTCCAGAAACCGACGTATAAATTGTATTCATTGTGGGATATGTCTCATGAATATCGATCTTGCGTTGACTAATACAAGAGAAATACTTACGTGTACTTCACGTCGTACATAGGGCACATAGACATCCCCATGAAATTGCACTTTGTATCGCCGACCTTTACTCGAGTCGTTACTTTGATGTTGTTGATGACAGTCTTGGTTTTCTGTACGGATTTGATTGGTATGTTATTGACACAGCACCAGTTGCTGAAATGTGTTTCCACAATGATAAGACCCGCACAACATTAGCACGGACATCACTTTGACAGCCAACGGTACAATAATAATACGGCTATGGGAATATCCTATCTTTTCATGGAAGGACAACTTTAAAAACCCTTGTTTTTTTCTTGAAAAATATTGATATTTGTGTTAACCTTACGCTTTCCGGTATTAGTTTAGAGTGAGTAGTTACATATTAAGGAAAGGTTGTGCGTTATCAAGTATTAATAATTTTGTGCGTTTTTTCTGCACATATATAGAAGGATTTGTGCGTTATATGTACAGTGGTGCAGCACCATTCTACTGATAAAGAATGAGTTGTGTGTTATTAAGTACTTAGGTGCGGGTGATCTCTCCTTTGTACTTGATAAGTTATGGTTGTACGTTATTGAGTACTAAGAGAGAAGGGAGAGAGCAGCGCCCTCTACGTGATGTCAAAGGTTGAAGTGGTTCTGGGAGTTGACTCCGTTGACTAGGCAAATGGGACGCAAGGTTGACTTGAGTCAGCTGTTTAAAAAAATGCTGATGGGTTAATTCTATTAATTCTATGCATGACGGGTCATGGACAGAATAAATAAACGAGACGGATGTCAAGTCATGTTATGCAATGACTTTGACGTTGAAAAATGCGCCACTACTTTCATGTAAAAGTATCTCCTGGCGTAATAAAGCGAACGTCACAAAAACGACACGAGGAGTTATCTCTCTTAGCTACACATGACCAATTTACACAGCATGTGTGAACTAAAGGGGCACTGCATTTCATGAAATGAAAGGGGGAGGCTTTTGGGGTTGTGGGAGTTTGGATAAATGTGTGACCTACTTCCCATGATGCTTTGCGCGCTGTGATGTGAGGGGTCTCTGGCAATTGGGCTAGCATTTGCTATTACATAATAACGAAGGGCTGTAGTGCGAAGCTGATGGGTAGCACCACAGTACTGAAAAAGGCAGGGCTATCCCTAGTGCTGCCATGTGGTGGTGTGGGTGTCTCCTCGTGATGCTTTGCATGCGGCGGACTCTCGTGAGAGTTGACGAGATGTGACGTGGGGTGTTGTGCGGGTCATCGTGTGCAACGTGTACTGGGTAACCGGAGTGCAAAAATCAGAGTGGTAATTCGTATGCTTATAACATGGGTCAGCGTGGAGAGATCGACCCGTTACAGCTCACGTGTGACGCTTGTTGTCAGTTGTTTACCCGGCCTTCAACTTTCAAACCTCATCGGCGGGTGTTCCATGGAACTAGTCACAGGGATGTGGAGCCGATGTAACGTCGTGTGTTACTACAAAAGGGTTGTAATGTGGTGTCAGCGGCGCCATTACTCCCTAAAAACGAGCCACGTCCATCGCCGAGACCTCGACGCCCGAACACCACCCGAAGTCCCGCTCGTGGACGAGGTTCAACACGCTGTATGCGTCATTTCATTAAAACCGGAAATGGGCTTACCTCCATGCCTTACGTACTGCCCGCTTGGTCATAAACCTGGTAAAACGGCGTTAATTGTGCAGTAGTATCAAGACAAATTTCAGCTGTATAAATACACCGGGACTATGCTTTGATGTCATTCAGCTATATAGTATTTTTTAAAGATACCAGTCACCCAAACCAAACAAACAAACAAATTATAGGATACTAAAAAGTTTAATCTTTTTTAAATGAATAAAATTGTTCAATTTGACGTTGACCTACATAATACATTTTTTATGCACCTGGGATTTGTGTAAAAGTAGACCTTCGTCACTTCCTTAGAGAGATTAGAGAACTAATCGCAATATTAATTGAGGAGGAGGTGTTTAGGGATGTTTTAAACAACGATTGTAATGCAATTCATTTGGTTATGGAGTTTGTTCCACTCACGAGAACCAGTGGTTCCCAATGTGCGGTCAGACAGGTTTGGCAAACAAGGAGGAATTTTGAGGTTGAGAAGACTATTTCTAGTTGGGTAGGTTTCAGATAGTCGACGTACAGAAGTTATTTCGGAAACTAACAGGAAGGTAAAGGGGAGGTTAAAGGTTATCATGTACTAAGAAGCCAGTCACCCTGGCGCGCACCACTCTGCCAAACTGACACCACTCTACATAATTATAACGCACAAAACAATTAATACTTGATAACGCATAGCCCTTTTTAATTAAATAATAGCAAATAGGACCCCAACTACTCGCTCTATACTACTTTCGGTTAACTTTTTGAAAAAATTTCAAAAAATCATAGTCCAGCAGATCTTCTAGCCCATGTCTGAACATCCATCGGACATTTCACTACCGTAAATAATCTCTGACGTAGAGTGAGTCATTTCACGGGAGGCAACTCCCAAGGATTTACTGTCATCCTATTACCACGTGTTTATTGTTTATGTTTGAAGGCTATTCTTGTGTTGAAATGATGACGTCATTGGAGCATATAATTATACTTACAGCGGACGAAATTTGAATTATTTGCAACAAGCCATACATAAGTAAGGAACTGTTTTGTTTAAATGGGATTTTACCCCAGAAAGGGGCTTGTGTGATATGTTTTTTGGTACAAATCCGCGAAGTACTTTGCTGATTTCCTCGCATGCGGACAAAATATCCGGTGATTAACATGACACGTTTTCGTGTAATGTTATTGAGCACTACCATTCACTTGCGAGATAACTGTACCGGTACGGAAAGTGTCGAAGGATGTTCCGGCATGCTTCTCGTCTTTTCGGCGCGATATATTACAGCATCTATATTCATAAAAATGTTAGGAGAAATAATAATGGATGTTGATTCCAGCTGGTGTAGGGTTGACCTACACATTAATATTGTTTTAAGAAAAAGAACGGCAATTCACCGGGAGAATATTTTAGTTTTCCTTCCATGAAAATATAGAATGTGTCTATAGCCGTACATTATACCCTTAGCTACACTTTGGCACATCAGGGGACATGGCGGACACGTGATGCCACCTGGTAAACTATTCAATGCGTGAATAAAGGTATGGTATTATCTGTACTTGGCAAGATTACCAACAAAATGAAGTCATACTTTTCAACTATACATGACAAGTGCATGCAGAGAAAAAATTAGATCCAAAAGCGGAAACTTTTTGTCTATAGTATTTCTTATACTTCAATAATACTACTACTTACGCAACACATATGTTTACTCATCGCAGTGTTTTTAAACGCAACTCTTTGACCAGCGTTACCTTGCATCTCCTTCTTGGGCTGTTTTTCGGATAGAGATTTGCAGGTCTCTTGGTAGCTGCTCAAATTTCACATTCGCCAAGATCTCCAGGTCCGCTTTAGTGTATGGTCGTTGTACAAAGCCCTCCGTAATAGCCACTAAGGCAATGGCCAGGACAAGCACAGACTTCATTGTCGATACTTACGTTACCTGGAAAGGTTTCAACTAACTTCTCCAACACGTATGGGATTCCTTATGACATATAGGTATATAACACATCAGAGATAAAACACTTATCTCTGACGTAAAAAGTATGCACTCTTCTCAGGGCTAGGGTTGACCATTTTTACAGACAATTAATTTCATCACGTGAAGACACATGCATTAACAATTTTTACTTCTCAACTTAATTCGTGCATCGTTTCGCAACTTAATGCTTTTCAATGACGCCGCACACAATGTATCCATTGGGACATTACTCAACACAGCACGACCGCTATGGGGCCAGAGGAATGTCTGTACCTACCCTTTCAGCTGTTTCAAGTATCCAATTGTTATGAATTTTGGCGGTTACACTGTGTACAAGTCAATGACTGAGTTTGGCTCTTTAGTACATGAAAAGTAAGGACTGTACGTTATTCAGTACTAATGAGCGGGAGGTAATTAGCACGTTAGTATATGATAAATAACGCCTGTTATTATACACCTAACTGTCCATCCCTGCGGTATTATGTACAAACTACAACTGTCCAATATCACACGATATTGGACACCGATTTTTCTGACGTAACAAGTTTGACGGACTACTTTGAGTTTGTAAACAAGCAGACGACATCAAAACATGGCCGACGATTTGACAGCTGTCAACTACTTTGAACTTTCTGACGCAGAGATAGCCGAACTTTGTGAACCGTTTTTAGACAAAAAGGAAGATGAAATTTTTGAAATTCTTCCAAGTACAAGTCGAAGCGAAGTAATTCATGATGTGAACAATTTTATCGAGTCACAAAAAAAGCGAAACACGTCTGTTTCCACAAATCGGGACATCAAAAATGTACAACGCTGGTTGTGGGAAAATAAACAAGAGCCAAAGTTAATTGATCTGTCCTCCCCATCTGAATATTTATCTGGCAGAATTATTTATCAGCATTAGGAAGAAAGATGGTAGCGAGTACGAGCCTGGATCTTTAAAGGCCATAGAAAACAGCATTGAGAGGTAGGTGAGAAGCCCCTAAAAACCAAATCAAAAATATATATATATATTGCGGTTTACATAGGCCTATACTTGTCATTTTGAAATAAAGATGACCGAAAATAAGAAAAATAATCAATAAACAAATAACCCTCAGAAGATAAATATGAATCAGTTTAAACTACATAATAATCGGAAATAAAAAAATATGAGCTTTTGTCTTACCAGGTTTATATTTTATTTTTTTTCAAATTCAGACATCTCAAAGACAAGGGATATCCTGTTTCCTTGCGTTCCCGTGAATTCCGTAAAGCGAATGAAGCTCTAAAATCCAAAAAAATATGGAACTTAAAAAACAAGGCAAGGGTCGTAAATCCAATGCTGCCCAAAGTTTGTACTGGAGGAAGAAAAGAAGTTATTTGAGGCAAAACAAATTGGTCCATTTACACCTCAAAGTTTGCAGTTTTCTCTATTTTACTTTTTGGGAAAAATTTTCGGATTGAGAGGTCGTGATGAGCACCGAAAACTAAGGTTTGGGGACATTTCACTGGGAACAGATGTTGACGGCACAGAATTTTTAGAGTGGGCAGAGCGGGACAGTAAAACCAGGGATGGCAGTCACAGAGATGACTATCGCTTGACAAACCCTCGTCTCTACGCCTCAACTGACAGCGATGACTCCCGTAACCCAGTCGCCTTGTTTAAATTGTTTGTCCCAGTCAGGCCGGAATCCCGCAAATCTTCTGACAGTCCATTTTATTTGACACCTATCACGGAAAAAAGGCTTGATCCAAATATCAAAATATGGTATTATTCCACTCCCATGTGGGAACATAGATTGGGAGAATTAATGAAGAGAGCCGCAGAAGCCACCCGTTTGTCCGGGAAAATAACAAACCACTCTGTCAGAAAGACAACCGTTCAAACACTTGTCAAATCTGGAGTAATGGCACACAAAGTAATGCAGATCACTGGGCATAAATCGCTATCAAGTATCCAGGATTATGACAACAAGCTTGACCATTCAGAACAAAGGCTGTTTTCACAGATCTTACAGTCTCAGTTTCGTGCACCAACACATTCTGACGAAGTTATCGCTACATGTATCACATAGCCTCAGTCAACATCTCAAAATCCACAACCAAATTGTACCACTATTTCAACTTCTCTTTCGGCTTCATCGTCTCGTGATTACAGCAGTCTTTCTGGAGGCGCAGTCTTCAGTAGCTGTACATTCAACTTTCAATAGCTTTGTTAGTAAGGTTCTCTGTGATCATTTAAAAGATTTTCCAAGTGTTTCCTGTGAAACGGTCAGGCACGGTTGAGTTTTGAAACAAGTCACGTGACGTAATATTTCTGAGAGTTGGTCTGTTTACTTTGTATTCATGCGCCTCGACGTATCACCCAAAAAAATCCGACAAAGAAAATAAAGTCAACGAAATTTGCCCCTTGAAAGTTTGTCTTTGTGTTTATTATGTTGATTTTAGTAATTTTATTTAAGTGAATGTATAATAAATAGGTTATTGGATTGTATGGTTCTGTATGGACTCGCCCTGGCGCATGGAAGCTGCTCGCAGGCTCGCAGCTTCCAGCAGCGCCAAGACTCTTCCACACAGAACCATACAACCCAATAACCTATAACTATGTAACCGCCCCTCGGTACACCATTGAAGAATCGCGCGCTATAATGTAACGTCATAATGTTATAATAGTTCTGTTCCAATGCCTCTATTACGTTATTTTACGTAACAATATTAATGTGACGTCATGTCCTATGTGATTTGTTGTTGATTCCTGTTTCTATGGTCACATCATGTCGTCTTGCACCATAACATTTTCTAATAGATTTACATCATGTTAATAATTGTATAAGTATTTTTGAATTTTATGAATTTATTCACTTGAGAAAGGCCCCGGCGTATGGGCCGAAAGCTCGTTTAATTAAATGATTACGTGGGATAGCTCCGGAGTTTGTGTTTTATTCAGGATAAGGTTTGTTTAAATTCGTTCAAAGTAAAATCATCGTTTATTGACCTATCATCAAATTGTATGTAGTAGGCAAATAAATCTCCAACGGATTTTTTATGGGGTAAAAACTCTGTGTCATATTGTCGGTCACTTCGGCAAATCTTTCAGCAAAGACGGAGCATTTGTCAGAATTGGCCACAAAAGTGTTAGTATCAAGTTTTCAGAGTTCGAATACTATGACAAATTTTTGCTGTTTATGGTCTTTAGGCTTTGGAAATGTTGGTTGTCGATCCATTTGTAGGACAAAATAAGCTATCTTTTGGGGCTGACAGTCCTTTGTACGGTAGCTTATAAGGGACACGATATTTTTTGCATTTACAATAATTGGTTTTTAATTTCTTCTTGAGTAGAAATATTTTCACTTTGGTAGATATAGTTTCCACTCCTATCAAAATATTTTTACAAATATATCTACTCGAGTTAAGATATTTCTAAATTTGAGTATAACTATGTTAACTCGAGTAGAAATATTTTAACTCTAGTAGAAATATTTTAACTTGAGTAGAAATGATTTCCACTGAGGTTAAAATTATTTCTACTCAAGTTAAAATATTTCTACTCGAGTCAAAATAGTTATACTCAAATTTAAATATTTCTACTTAATGTGTTAACACATTCACATATAAAGAAAGCACGAACTAGTTTAACTAGAGTAGAAATAATATCTACTTAAGTAGAAATATTTTAACTTGAGTAGCAATTATTTCCACTTAAGTTAAAATTATTTCTTCTCAAGTAGAAATATTTTAACTCGAGTAGAAATTATTTCCACTGAGGTAAAAATATTTCTACTTTAGTAGAAACTAAAAAAAAATTTGTAAGTAACCGTGTCCCTTATAAGCAACCGTACCCTTGGGTTTTAGTTTTAACATATTTATATAATGCGACATACATCATGTAATAATTATAACATCTTCAGCCTATCCTGTCAAGCGGTCTCTTTTTTGTCTCGTTTTAGGCCCCTGGTGGCCTCTGTGCATTCATCGGTCCACGAGGGCACACTTCCAAACGAAGATTAAGGTATGGCTTTAGAGGCTGCTGAATTGATGGCTGCAATTGTTATTAAAATCATCCACATTATGGTAAAAAAAATCTTGAGTAAACTTACGCTGGCATTCCTCTGAAAAAAGATGCCAATCGGTTTGATGTAATTAATATCCGCCTATAATTTTGGTATACAGGTGTCATTAATTGATATATTTGTGCCAAAAGACATCAACTCAGGGAAGTTTAAGCTATAACCCACATATCAATTACAATTGCTGTCTAGAAATCAAAAGGTAAGATCGAGACACGAATTGTTGTCAGTGCAATAAATAACATCATCTGCATTAAAACATAAATTAGCATTTAAATCATTGACATTTATAGTAATTTATAGTAATTCACATGTTATTATAACAATAGATTTATCATGGCAGGACAGTTAATACATTAACACCCAATAAAGCTAAAAGAGGGTAACGCTATAGACTTCATTTTGCTTAATGAAAAAAGGCTACATCTGTATAGCTCCCTGACGATCTGGAAGCTCAAATTGTAAAATTCAAAAAAGGTGTAACCCAGTTTCTTGAATACATACAATATTAGCTTGACTATTAAGATTTGGTAAAAAGTGTTTGAATTATTGTCCGTGGGCTATAAGACTAATAAACTTAATCCATAATGTGCATGAGTAAAACTCTGTAATCCATACACGTGTCATCTTCTCCTTCAAGCGCATTAAGCTTTTACTGGCGTTGATAATTTCTAATCCAATGTGTTTAGCGTCACATTTATATATGAGTTGATGCATCTGTGCTTCGTCTTTGGCTGTAATACATGTGAGTAATACATCAGAGATGAAGGTTATAAGAATAGTTAAATAACAATAGTATTAACAGTATAGTATAGTATAGTATAGTATAGTATAGCATAGTATAGTATAGTATAGTATAGTATAGTATAGTATAGTATAGTATAGTATATGATATGATATGATATGATATGATATTTAATGATATGATATTTAATGATATTATATTATATTATATTATATAATATTTATTATATTATATTATATTATATTATATTATATTATATTATATTATATTATACTGTATTGTATTATATTATATTTAAATTACATGATATACTATTCCTCTGTAGACACAGGTGTCCTGAAAGACATGTAACATTTTCAGCAAATAACAACAGTGAAGTGCAGGTACATTCCAGATATTAAGCGGGGTAGTTTGTGTGTATCACACTCATCATTAATCATAGTCATTGTCATTGAACTCAAGCGGATTCACTGAGTAAACAGTCTGCTTCCGGCGTGTCACTGAGTACCTGGTGGATCGATATTGGGGTCAAATTTGTTAGTTTTCTGAAATTGTTGCGTTGTCCAGATTGGAGTAAACCTTTATGTGTTCCACAGACGGGACAGTTGTACAGGATTGATGTGAACTTTAGTATGCCTAAACGTTCCGTACAGTGACAGTCACGGGTAGAGATTTATGTATTTATATCCAACGGTATTAGAGTATTTCATGACGGGTGGGATTGGGGGCATTATGGCTATGCGAGTCGTCTTTGAGATTCGGGTGGCTATAATGCACACAGACAATTGTGAAATGTCTTCAAAATAATTGAATAACACCGGGGTTTTTTTTGTATTTTTATTTATTCATGTTTTTGTCAGGAAGGCATAAAAAAAAAATTTGTGTGGATTTTGTGTAAATGTTATGCTCATAGGAATAAGGGACCTGCGTACCCTGCCTGGTCACTATGCCAGGTGCAAATAGTATAGGATGTGTTATAATTACTTACCTAAAGGATACGCATAACAATGTCTGGTTTTCTGTACCTTATCAAAAGTCTTAAGTATAATGTTAGAAAAATGTAGGTTTGATCAGCAAGATCTGATTAACGTGATTTGACTCAGTTCTGAAGTTGGTTCATACATTAAATTGAAAAGTTTTTAAAATATATATAAATAAATTACTAGGCCTTTTCATTTTTCCTTTTTTTAATTTAAAACTTTCAAATAAATTACAAGGAAGTTTAAGTTACTGCGTAAATTAAGTATATTAATAGATATTCGGTATAGTAAGACAAATGATGTACACATATTCTGAGAGTCCGGGAATCTTGTCTGAAAAATATCAATGTAAGAATTTCCAACTCTTTTTTTAACCCCTTCAAAAGTAACACAGTGAACTTAAAAACAATCTTTAGAAATTAAAAACATGACATTTATTTAAACCACCAATTATACAAAAAACTACCTTTTTCATTTTTGTTTTTATCATGAGCACGTTTTATTCTCGCATATGTCGGATACCAATGTATGTTTTCATTTCTTTATTCTGATTTTGGTTGAACACTAAAATCGATTCCCAGAGCCCTGTCCAAGTGGTTCCCTCCCACTTTAAAAAACCTACACATCTCTGTATGTTTTTAACAGGCTTTAGAATTTCATTTTTTCATGATAGCAAAATGTAATCGTTGAAATGGTTACTTTTTAAACGACATACACATCAAATCACACTTTTTTTTATATAGACAAAGAACTTTAACGAACGTGTCGATACAGACGTCTGTTGACATAACTTTGACCTCAACATAATGATATAATAAAAAGAGGTTAAACGTTTTACTTAAAGCGAAAAGGTAGGTAAATATACTTTACTGGGAAAAGTGGGTGTTGGCCGTTTCTACAGGTGTCATGGTGGTAAATAACTTATATATTGAAAGAATAAAGGTTTTACGAAAGGTTATACTGTCTGCAGTGGCACCAAATATAAATTGGTTACTTTTTTAATATTAATTTTGTAACCGAAAGTAAAGATTAATTCCCATCAACATGGATTAGTTCCTATCTCTGTCCAATCTTCAATTTCCACTGACAATGTTTTCGTTATTTAAGGATAATAGTTTCTTAGTTTAAACAGATTCGAACCCACGACCCTTAGAGCTAGGCACTATAACACCGGTCACAGAGACCATTCAGTGTTCCGACCGTCTACCTGTACGAGTCTCAGCCCGCACATTCATCTCATTGATTGATTGGTGTTTTACGTCGTGCTTAAGGGTATTTCACTTATATGATGGTATTGTGATCCAACAAAAAAAGAAACTAGCACAACCAAGATGCGAAGCGTTTCAATAATGTTGGAAAGTTAATTTTCCTCCAGTGCTATAAGTTAAGACAGCATTGCTACTCTTTAAACAAACTGCCCTTAGCCAGAGGGCCACATTCATCTCCAGCAGAATCTGTTCTAACGAAGAGATAACAAACTGTCAAGACCCCGTGATACCCTACATTATCCCTTTCTAAACGAAACAAAAATAATTTCAATTTCATTCGAAAATTTATATTCATCTCTGGCTTAGGACAGTGTGTTTGGAGTACAACCATTATGTCTTTATCTAGCCCTGGAGGAATATTACTTTGGCCAACATACTTTATTGCTTCACGTTTGATGGTTGTTCTAATATGACAATTAGAACATGTATTCATGAAATAGCTTTAATCTCGATCTTTAACGCCAGTCTATTAATTTCTATTTTAAAGCGTATGTTTGGTGACTGTTCAAATCACATTTCAAATAATGGATAGACCTTATTTCATGTGGACAAACAAAACATAAAATCCAGAATAGTGGGCTATTTCGTTAGTTATTACCATTTTATTAGCTTAAGTCCACTCTTAAAGACATTAAGGTGAAAAAATTGTCAGCTAACATGTAACAAACTATACGATTAACACACTTGAATAAGAGCAAAGTTTATCAGAAGGTAAACATATTTATCTATATTTTATACCCATATACTAGAGAAATGATATCAGTTGAATTTGGCCTGTTTAAAGAGATAACGGAGACACATCTTGTCAAAGCTATAGATAATTTGAACAAGGGTTTCACCAAAATCATGAGAAGAGTACAGATGATTTTAGATAACACACAACTTAAAACACGTACACACGAAATTGAGCAAAAATTTATTTCATTTTTGGAGAGCACTGTCTTAGTTATAACACATTCTGGTTCGGACAATTGTACCGACTGACACCTGAGCTAGATTCGAACCCACGATCCTCAGAATATGAGGCTTAATCGCCAGCATTAATAGCCGACCAGACATGCCCCGCAACAAATCCTGCTTCAATAACCCGCTAAGTTGTCGATCTTTCCTGCTGGCGATCCAATGTCGGATTATGGAGACCTTGGCTCGGTTCCAGTACGGTGTTTCAAACTTCAAACTATAATATTTCTAACGGGAGAGGTGCCATGCAAAAATAACTCAATTCAATTCAATTCCCCCCCCCCCCCCCAACAAGACAACTCATGGTAGCTCGAGAGTAATATACATGGCGATGCTAGTTTTTTCTTAAATCTACAACAATTATTTTAAAGTGGTACTTTACAGTAATTTTTTGTATCAGCCAAACATCTTAAAGCTGTCTATGAATTCATGCAGATACCTTTTGAATGATGGGTCCTGTTGTTTTACGTCCCATATAATCAATTGCGAAAGGTTAACTCATATGTTTTTACGTTCACTTTGAAATAATGTTCCAGTTTTACATTCATTAACCATTAAATAACAATATCATAGCATATACATTAATTTGTCTTTAGAATTTCAATTTAGAACTGATAAATAATTAAATCAAATCAAATAAATCTTTATTTAACTTCGGGTGTATGGAAAGCATGAGAACACTAGCCTAGGCCTACAATTAATTAAATTCATCACCAATGCTGTTTGTTTGCCATCAATCTGTTCGGTTGAATGACTAGTACGGTTCGTCAATATCCTGTTTTGATTAAAAATCTATCGGAGGTATTTTCAATTATGTAAAAAAATTCACGGATGTCAAGATTTGCTTCCAGTCAAAAATATCTTTTAAACATATTGCATTTGGTGTCGTTTTGTTAATTAAAGTTAGCAGCTTTGTATATATTGATCTTTTAAACTTTGTTCGCCTGATTTAATCAAACAAACATGAATGTTTACATTCATACGGTGTGTAAAGTCTGTAGTCTGGAGAAATGTCTTATTCAGCCAGGAAAATTCCAAGGCATGTTTATTGACGAATATTTATCTATAAATCACCGAAGATAAATTATTCCCAAAGTGCTGAATAAGTTTAATCCGTTAAGATATCACCATGACAAAACACATTTATTTACAAAGAACCCTTGCATATAGTTGTTGACCACAGGCATTTGGAGTGCACGGGTTGACTCCCAAAACCTTTTTACCAGCTTATGTGGTAATTTTCAACTAACTGTAAATTGTCCCCTGATATCAGTCTGACAGATGTAAAATAACCACAAAGACTACTACTGACAGTTACAACACAACTTATGTCTTTGTTTTGTGGAAATGTATGGATGTAGAGGGCATATATTAGAAATACAAAATTAG
>JAQQZZ010108312.1:0-15692 GCA_030265115.1 Mopalia vespertina | reverse complement strand
ATGGGGATCGCCAGTGGCTAAAAAGGTAGATAACTCTGTCACCCGTATAACAGGTAGAGCCATCTATGTCATTGATTTACAATAGCATTCTTTTGAGTATTCATATCATGAGATGAGTTTGATTGCACTTCCTGTTATAGGGTTACATAGTTATCTCCCTTTTTTCCACTGGCGATCCCCATTGATTTTGTTCATTACGTCAAAAGTTGTAAAAGCAATTATGTTAGTCATGATAAAACAATATGCATGTCTACCTGGATTTCCTGTTTCATTCTGGGATGGCATGATTTAGGTCTTAATGGTAATAAAGAACTAATGGACGTGGAATTCCCTGTGTCTGGGTGGTTTGACTTATTCAAACCGTGTTGAGAATGAACTATAGACGTCAAAGGACGATCCTGTTTTAACAAAAATCGTCTGGCCCTGAAAAAAAAAAGTGTTGGATTGGCTAATTAGTTGTAGCTGAGAAAATCAGCCACGTCTACTTATTTATCATTTTGCCAATAGGCCTACTCTTGCCGACAGATTTGTTTGCCAGCCGAATGTCTTACTTCGTGACATTGTTTGTTTGTTTGTGCGATTGGGGTACCGTTTAACGTCATACTGAATGGTATTTCACTTATATGACGATGGATTGTCAACTTCACACTGTTCGTTGCTTATATTAGGTCAGCTGGATATGGCTTAGTAAGCGTATTTGTACATACTTCCTTCGTATATTCGTACGTCCATATCGCTACGCAGACGGGCTATCTTGGCGTGGGCTGGATTCCACCGCCTGCTCCCAAACAATCTTACTACTTCCCTTACCCTGTCCAGAATTGCTTGCTTCCGAGAAGTCCGTATAAATAATACCGGTTTATCAAAAAAATGTCATCTCCAGATTTGACTTGTGACGGTTAATATCCCTAGTCTAAAGCCATGCAGGCTTCCTCAAAATTTTGTTTTCCGCCTAGAATGTTATCCGCCCGGACAATATTTTCAACATACATGAACCTCGTGTGTTTGAAGTTTGCCGCGGGGCCAACATTGCACGATGGTAGAATGACCTTAAATTTGCGTTTTGTTCGACAAAGTAATAACATTATTCAATCTAGCTAGATGACATGGAGCTTAAAAGAGAGCAGATTGACACTGTATATTTCATTTTAAATAAGAAAATTTGTATTGATCTACTTTCTGCCACCTTCGCTGCTTGACCAGGTCAGTCATTTTGTAACCATCAAGTACGCCAAGTCGCCCCTTCCAAACGTCATCTCGCGCACTGCATTCTGGGCAAACAAATCCACCATTGTATAGACGGAAAACGAAATCTTGAAGAAGTCTGACTTTAGACTGGGGATATTAACCGCCATAAGCCGAGTCTGGAGCTGAAATTATTGGAATATGTTCTTTATACTGATTTCTTGGAAGCAAGCAAGTGTCGACAGGGTAAGCGGAGAAGTTAGCTTGTTTGAGAGGAGGCGGTGGAATCCAGTCCATGCCCAGATAGCCCGTCTGCATAGCGGTACGGAATATACGAAGGGAGAATACGGTACGTTTACAAAGCTAGCAGTGATAGCCCTTTCAGTTGCAGTTCGAGATTTTGTGTGCATCCGATGCCCATGGTTCTTTGTCGGCAACACAGATTCTGATCATAGAAACTTTACATTGTTTCAGATTGATGTGAACTGACAATAGGGCCATGGGAATAGGGTAAGAAAGATGGCTGGAGAACTTCGCCAGCTGATAGCTTGTGAAAGTTTTGGATTATTATATATGCAAGAGGAAATTAATGAGTTAAGGAACTATTAAATCAAACCTATAGGTCAATCGACTGACGTTTTTTTCCGTTGATTCCGTTTGAACATATTTACTTTCTGTGTAGTTTGGATAAAAAAAATCTCAATCTACAAGATCTTTTTTTATAAAGCTGTATCTTCAGTATTGTGTACGCTATGTAATTACGGTACATGGATCTAGCTTAAATACGGTGGAAAACCGGGACGAAACCTCGATTGTAAAAACCAACCCCACGATTGCCGGAGCAACATCGTGTGACTCACTCATATAGGGGCCTACCTGCTGGTCGACAGATGGATTCGAACCCACGAACGGTACATCGAAGACAGATTAGAGCGCAGACACTCTCATGACATTATGTAGGACAATAGAACGTTTGATCATAAAGCAGGACGATCTTGTGTAGTGAATATTATTGTTATTCGGTAAATTACCGAAAATGGTGCGGTCGTCGCCAGGCAAATTACAGCTGTATAAATACACAGGGATTATGCTAGGATGTCATTCAGCTGCAGATCAATGCCTTTTTTTTTCATTTTTAAAGTTACTAACAAATTTAATTATTCTCAAATCAAAAAAAAATGTTTTCATTTTATATTGACCCACATCTTAAAGCAGCTGGATTGTTTTTTTTTATCATTGTGGCTAGGAATAGATATCCACCACGTGACTGGATAGAACGTGTTGGCACGTGCGTTCAAAAGCTAGATGGTACTTGATGGTTACAAAATGACCTCCCATTTGACTGTATATATAATTCCAGTTCTAAGAGAGTTTGTCTAGGTCCCTATCCCAAATTTATCGGACTGTATAATTAGGGTTATGTCCGGGCAGCACATTTTGAATGTTGTGCTCTCAACCAAAGAGCCAATTTAGTGTCTCAGCTGGCCTACCCACATTTTAGTATTGAGTTGACAAACTTTTGATAAGAAACATTATTTGTATCAATTTACTGAGACAAATTTCGGGCTTATAATAATTTGAACAAAATTTTCCCTATAAACTCCCCTGAATTCAATTAGATACTAGGTAACCACGAATGGATCGCGCCACAACATTCTTACCCATGGGCAGTGGTTGTTTTCTTCTATTATAAAATGGTACTTCGTCTTTTCGATTGGATATAATTATACAGTTAACCGATATTCCTGAGACGTTGCGACATGGGAATTGATTGAAAATTTCGAAAGTTCGGTCAAAAGTATTATTGCTGGCGGTTTGTTTGATTGATTGATTGATTGATTGGGGTTTAACGTCGTACTCAAGGGTATTTCACTTATATGCCGACGGATTGTCCACTTCACACTGTTCCTTGCCTCATTATGATGGAAAACCGGGAGGAAACCTTGTAAAAACCACCCCCGCGATTGCCGGAGGCACATCGTGTGACTCACTCATATACCTGATGGTCGACAGACGGACTCGATCACGTGAACGGTAAATTGGAGTAGGATTAGTAAGCGAGCGCGCTACAACTAAGCTACGGCCGCTGGTGGTAGTTGCTTCAGCCGGTAAAACACTGATGCTTTCATTTCTTTCACATTTCATAAAAAAATAATCATGAACAGTTAACTGTACGTTTTGTGCTGTTACACTTACCAATATGAAACAAGTGGTTCCGCCACGCGATGCTGAATACTCAACAGTCGTGTAGGATTCCAGCAATCTGGTTGGCTGAGGCCAAGTTTTACTGCCATCTCATTGGTCAACTGATAGACGGCTGATGGGGAGCGGTACTTAGTCTTCAAGTTGGCCGCATAACTGTAATTTACAGATCAACATTTGGTAAAAATTACAACATGTAACTTTATCTGGGCTCGTTAAATAAAAATAAATTCTAGATCATAGAGTGCACCCACGCGTGGAAAATCTCAATTTGTCTGCAAATTGTCAGAAACTAACAGAACATGAAATATGTACGTGGAAGTACAGTTGTCATCGGCTATCATGACTTCCAGAAGAAGATTTAAAAAAAAAAACCATGGTGGAAATGCAGTTTGAATTCGATTACATGAACATGTAATGTCATCGTGCTCACATGGTTTCGGGTATCCTATTAATCTCCAACACCTTATTAATGACTTTAAAAGATGCTCAATGAAAAACTAAATTAAATGGTCAAATTTAACTATTTGTATTCACAATTTGGCGTAGATTGTTTTAACAACCATCGCCTTTGAATGTTGAACTCTAATTTAAAGGATACATTTTTTGTGTCTATTTTCAGCACAAGGGGTCAAGGAAGACCGTATTTGGCAGTCAGTAAAATAACTTTGTGGAGCCAAATCAAGGTGTGTATGAAGATTCGGACTAGAAACGGCTAAAATAGGATTTAGATTGGTCATTGAAAGGAAGATAAAGCTTTTGATTAACCAATATCAGTATCGACAGACTGTTGCCAACACATACAAATAGCAGCATTGTTTCGATTCATCATTGGGCAATAAGTTTATAACATAGAGTCGAAGGTGTACAATAATGTCAACTGCATGGCCACAACCTCTCTAAGACGAGGAGGCGAACATGAGCACGTTGATAGCAATGCATAAAGGTTTATCTTGACCAGAAGGTATCCCGTCCTTATTTTTTTTACAAAGGGCATTGGGACTAATGAGTGAGCAGTCACTCGGAAAGTCAAATTGCCCGGTCTAGCCGAAATAGATATTTTCTTCCCCGGCAGGCAGTAAATGAAGTTATAGGCTAGGTTGGTCCTTGACTTAAATAGATGGTATACGTTGGAGGATACTTATAAATCAGAAATTACTCTCAGTGGCGGATACATGATTTTGCGAAAGGGGGGATCGACTATCATAGCTCAATAGGCGAGGGTTCAAGGGCCGTGTAGGCCCAGGAAGCTCTGAGAATGAAGAAGCCCTTCGAGACAATGAGCCAATATTGGCAATGACATTGTCACTGACTCTGTAGTCTTGTTTAATGGCATTGTTATCAATTTCTGGATACAGCATCGAACTTACTTTATTTGGTTTTGGCCATCAAGGATCTGACGACATCTATCAATGTCTATCCAGAGATTCCAGTAAATCTCACCAACTGTCCCCGAGATAAACCTCTTGAATTCTTGCACACCTTTCTTATTGGACAAATCGAATTTCTTCTTCTTTCGCCTTTTTCGAAAGAATGAATCCTGTTCTTCAAAGTCTTCTTCGCTGTCCAACAGAGAATCTGCATCGCTGTCTTCAGATTTGGCTTTTGATGTTCTTCTTTGGGAAGAGGATGTAGATTTCCCCGTCGTCTCCGCTGTTTTCTCTGGAAATTGTATGTCAAAGTCTTCGATATTGTCAAGTGGTAGGTCCTTAAATTCTTTAGCTGGGAAAAGCTTGTGAATCTCAGGGATCTGTTTGGCATCTTCAACCGCAATGTTATTCACTGCCGCAAAGCTCTTAGACAAGACATTTCCGACAATAGCACTGCTTAGTTCGTCAATGTTCCTGATAATACCTATATCAGGTTTGCTACCAATTGTTTTTTGTCCTGTAGACGTTGAATTTCCATCCATTTCAAGTTGGCTCTCTCTTACATCATGGTCATCATCCCTATCAGTATCAATATCGCCTACACCTGACTCGGAATCCGTTGTTTCGGAACGTGGGTAGGGCATATAGACAGGTCCCCCAGTAGGCAGATCTTTGGAGAGGTAACAGACAGGTTGGGAAGGTCTCGGCGTGTAGGGTCTGAACTCGCCAGCAGCATCGCAGCTCATTTCTTCACCAATAGATTCCACACTACAGGCGTAGTTATTGATTTTAAGAGTACTACCGAAAAGAGAATCTCGGACAGGACTCCCCACACCACTATCTGAGCTCCGTGAATAGTCCGGTGTTCGAATAGCACTGAAAGGACGGGCGCTGTATGGCCGGCTCCGGCGGTTGTAATCGTGGGTTCTGGCAGTCACTATTCCAACAGCACTTGCAGGCCGTGTGTTCGTCACGAATGTTGGGTCAGTATTTTGGGCGTGCTTAGCCGTAGAAAACCAAGCTTCGGTATCTGTTGTGTTCGTATCACCCATACTTACGAACATTTCTTTTTTCAGAGACGCCATAGGGTCCACCACCGGTAGCTTGGGTTTCTCTTTCTTAACTGGGTTTAGTCTCTGACTATAGTCTATTTTCATGTTAACAAAGCAGCCCTGAGAACCACTCAGTTTCACCTGAGAGAGAATATGTGCCAGTCGATACTCCAGGTAGCATTCACTCTCCAGATACACAGGTAATCGTTCAGCTTTGATCCAGTGGATACCCTGCTCTTTGTTCAAAGTCTAAAATCAGAAAGCATCATGACAAATATTATGCTTTGTTTTGTTGATAGTTCAAATAAATCCAAATCTGGATTCGGATAATGGATTTACATCATTAATATAAACGTGTATAATGTGTACGTCACAACTGACATTCTCAAATACGTGCAACATTTCTTAATGTCAGATGACCATCTTTACTGGCCATCTTAACGTGTTAACTTATATAGGTCTACTGCAAGTTGTGATCCCCAATGAGGGCATATTCAAGCGATAGGCAGCTAAAGATTAAAATATTAACCAATGATTATCAGAGTTTGTATTTATGTTTTCGTTGTAGCATAGTATATACGAGTTCTTTGGACAGTAGAAAGAAAGTATTATATACACTCAGGGATTAGATACAATCAACTATTGAAGTTCGACTCCGCCATTTCGAGAGTTACGACTCTTATGTAGTAGCTGTGCATTACTCATTCTTTCCAACCCAGTTTGGCTGCTATACAGCCTTCCGCCGAACATGTGTAGGCATACTTGCCGAGTTCTCTCTACCCTGAGGGAATCACACAATATACAACTGCCAACCGATTCAAGGTAAAAAGGCAATATATGATTTAATCCAAAAATTCGCTCATTAATTTGACTCATTAATCCCTCTTCTTGAATATGTGATCCGTGTATTCGACTTTCAGTTTTTTTAATCCTCTACGTCAACAGAAAGTAGTCAGCTGACCTATACGCGCTTTCGTATTGGCTAGCTTTCTGAAGGGTCGTACAACATGACAACCATCTTCCACTTGCCGCAAAGAAGACAAACGTACATAATATCTACTTCCAGTCTTATTGATATTATAAACAGTGAAAAAAAATTGTATTGGAAAAAGACGCTTACAGTCTTTTTGGTTCTGTTCACAGATTGTCTAAATTACCTAACGCTTTAACGAGTGTTTTCTTATACAAACCTGTCCGTATAGGGGTCACGTATCCACATAACGTCAAATGTTGTAGTTTGGCAAATCCCACATAATAACAGTACAAAAAGAACATATGTGTCAGTGTTTGCGTGGAATTTGTTGTTTTAGTTGTGGAATTCTTAAGATATAAAATTGCCAACCGATTCCAGGTACCAATTAAGGCAATGTACCAGTATGATTAACTGTAAAACAATATCGCACATTAATTTGACTTATTCCTCTCCTTGAAGTCGTTTTCGTTATTTAACAAAAATTGTCTTCAGGATAACCGAATTGAACTGACAATATTCGACAAGACTTACCTGCACACTGAATGTTGTGTTGATTTCCTGACTAGCGACCACAGGTGGCCCTTCTATTGGTATCAGTGGGATGTTACAGAAGCTGTGTTGTTTCGTCACGGAGTAGATCTTTGGTTTCCTTTCTTGAGATCTAACGGCTGCCTTTATCTGCCGGCCAAATTCCTTTTTGGCTTCACTGACGACTTCGAAACCACCGGTCTCTGGATTGAAGCACACAGGCTCTGGGAACGACTGGAACGTTCAAAGTTAAAAAAAATTCAAGTTCAAAATCTTTATTAAACGTCGACTGTAGAGTACAATAAACATTAGTCATAATCCATAAGGCTACTTATTCCGACATAAATACATATGAAAAACACGACCATATCGGTATAGAATTTAAACGACGGGGTAAAGCTGTGGTGGTTAAATAAACACAGTCGTCATTATAATTTGGCTATCATCCATGTACGTTCCAGTCTTCGGTTAATATTCATATTCGTATTTATCCAAACTAAACGTTATATAGTATTGAGTTTATACATAAATCATTAAAATCATTTTGAAGATGTGGACTTTCAGTTCATATGCGTTACAAGACATACTGTAATATAATATCAATATTATAATATCAAACGAAACTGTGTGTAAGAACATTAACAGATTATGTGAAATAATAGTCGATACCGTAATAATATTTTACTGATATAATAAACAAAAATTAACTTATTAAATGACAAAACTTATGACAGCATCTGTTACATAAAAATATACTATTAAGTTATGAGTCGAAAATCATTACATGATCTGCTAGAAAAGCTAAATATTATTATAGTATCGGCTTTTACTACCTTATCGGTTAAATTCGAACAGTAATATTTGTTATAACATTATGAGTAGTATATTACAGTATCTGTTGAATCATAGATGCCTTATTCATTGAACTTAGTGAACCTGTACAAGGCCACGCACTTGCGCCGACTACAATTGTGCTAAGGACAGCTACACACCGGAAACAGACAATATCACACTGAGCAATGTCCCAGAGCAAGTCTCACACGGAGCAGTTGTCATTGAAACAATCATTGCTGGAACAGTTGTTGTCCGTGCCAATTTTAGAGACCAATCCTTGGCTCGAGCAATTGTCGTCGGAGCAATAAAGAGATACCTCCCTCTCAAGCCTTCTCCACTTAGGCATGTTCTGGTAATACTTCTCTCTTAGGGAAATACCTGAGGGGCAGATTCTCTAGAAAGAGTTGTATTCTACAAGGGATTTTGGGAAGGGTGTGAGCAAATGATACGTCCCCTATTGTTCGCGGAGGATTCTAGGGGGTAAATTTCCTCCTTCATATATACTTGTTCGTTTATGTTCAGGAGCAAAAATCCGCCAGTCAACTGTCGTAAATCTGATTACATATATATTGCACTACTTACAGGGAGTGATAAAAACGTATTGAAATAATCCACAGCACTATTTACAGGAAGTGATAAAAACGTATTGAAATAATCCACAGCACTACTTACAGGAAGTAATAAAAACGCATTGAAATAATCCACAGAACTACTTACAGAAAGTGATAAAAACGTATTGAAATAATACACAGCACTACTTACAGGAAGTGATAAAACGAATTGAAATAATCCACAGCACTACTTACAGGAAGTGATAAAAACGAATTGAAATAATCCACAGCACTACTTACAGGAAGTGATAAAAACACATTGAAATAATCCACAGCAATTCTTACAGGAAGTGATAAAAACGAATTGAAATAATCCACAGCACTACTTACAGGAAGTGATAAAAACGCATTGAAATAATCCACAGCACTACTTACAGGAAGTGATAAAAACGTATTGAAATAATCCACAGCACTACTTACAGGAAGTGATAAAAAGGCATTGAAATAATCCACAAACATGTCATCCGTGGCCAAGAAATCCTCCTGAAAAAGAAATTTCATTTTATTTTTACAGAAAGTATATTTTTGCTTAAACGAAATACATTAGAAGGAATTAAAGTTGTTAGAGGAGTGGGTTGTTCGTTAATAACTATTTGTCTCACATGGACAGGTGATATTCATTTATTTTTTGTGATTAGTGGACTTGAATCGGTTAAATTTCATCACGGTACAAGATGGGTCGCCCCCAGAGTGTCCGCCTTTATCTTTTCTAAATACATATACGATCTAGAATATGGTACCGAGACCCTGTGGGCAGAGACACGAGTTCGAATCCCAATGGTGGCAAGCTTCATTTCTTCTCTACAATAGAAATATATATCGCATATAATGACTGGGAGTTGTTTTAACTCGACGTAAAAAAAATCGTTGCAAAGAATTTACATACATGAATGTGGTGTGGCGTACGAGTGTATATATATTCTACAATATTTTATAAAAGAAAATAGCATTTATCAACAATGCTTGTAGCGCCTATGTAGGCCTATGTTTCAATAGATGAATTAAATACACCAAACAGTTATCGCAATGTATGTGTAAACTGGGGAGAAATGTATAGGCTTATATCGCCGAACATTGTCTTGTTAAATTTCCAAACACGATACATAGCGTTATACCGAACAATTTGAAACGCAAAATACGTTTAATATCTTCACATATATAGCATTCTACAAGGGACCCTATTCCTTACGCTCGTTTTAATAGCGCGTTAGATGCCGGGTTAAACGTGTAACCAACGAACAGTTGTCCTTCACTGGAAAGCTCATTGCTTATTTATGAATTCCCATTTATAAAGTATACAAAGAACTAGACGTTATACATGTATCGTTATACTAACAGTATAAACAGAAACACACGCGTATGTGAGAATCTCGATATGCAGCACGTAAGAGCAGACATTATCCATAACTTGGCGACCATTCGAACTATAGTTAATGGTGAAACAACAACTAAATAGTAGGTGGCTTGGGTGATCAATAGACCGATGTGTTTGTGGAATGTGAATTGAATAGATCAAATATCCGTGTTATAAAGGGTCGTTTATATGTAAAAAGCCTTGCAGAAAATGTCATAAGTCAATGTTATAGTTTCAAGCTCATCGAACAGCCTTGTTACTTAAAAGGAACAAATTGTGCTAATGATCAATTTTGAAAAAAGGGTTCAAGTTTTGTGGTTAGCTTGTGGTTAGCGGGTATGGTGGACGTGTCATGCCATATCATTTCTGTCCCTATAGCCTTGACTCAATAAATATTCACAATACTCGTCACTTAAACAGTAAGTCTTAATTCACTGACAAAAAAGGGCTCACAAGACAGTTTCTTACATTAAGCTTTTAATTTTAGCCTGCATGGTTCATGGACATGCCTCATCACCAAAACGTTAACATTTGACGAATAGGTTATAATGTCAAACCAACAATACGTTTCTCTTTGTTTAAATATATATTAGACTTGTTTAAAAAGCTCGACCTTCTACGCTGAACCATGTGCAATAATATTTCTGTAGTTTTTATTGTTGTTCTTGATTATATGATTGGCTATAGGCCTATACACATTATATTTGTTTTATTTGGGCTTTACACCACACTTACGGTTATTTAACTTATATGACGACGTGCCAGTACAATTTGTGTAGCAAACCAGCCACGACCCAACTGGTAACAAACAATGAAATGACAGGACAGTCACAAGACACAGTGTCACGACACCACAAACATGTCGGATTCGTGTTGCCCCAAAACTCTGAGAGCACCAGAGCAGCATGAAGCTGCTTCCCACCCACCTGGTGGAGGGTTGGGTGGGTCAACGTGAAGCCGATCTGTGCTGATCCGATGTCGCCATGTGAGTGAAATAAACTTAAGTACGATGTAAAATCCCAATCAAACAAACAAAACACAAACGCCCGCGTAAACTTTCTAAAGTTATAGTTCTATATATATAGGCTATAACATATGATCCTAGCCTGTTTCGGTTCGTTTGTTTGATTGAGGTTTTGCGCCGTACTAAATTTTATATTACTTGTACGGTTGTTTGTTTGAGTGGCTGGGGTTTAACACCGTGCCTAAGGTTATTTCACTCATGAGGGCATGACATAGGCCTACCTACCCGCGAAGGCACTGGCAACAAAAATAGACATCATATGACAATTACTATAGACGCAAGATACAGACATCACAAACAGATCGGCTCATTGTTGCCTCTTAGCTTCAGGAAACAAGAACTCCTCTCTTAACCACCCGTTATACTCATGCAATTGCGTCCAATGTTTGAAGACATAATGCCATATCGAATTCACTGGCAACAAACAGAGAAACCACAGAACGTATTAGTTTAAAGTGCCCGTTATCGCAAGGGCCCTCTGGCTAAGGACAGTTTGTTTGAATGGTAGCAATGCTATCTTTATTTAGCACTTTGGAGGGACATAAACTTTCCAACAGAATCTAAACACTTCACATTTTATGGTTGTGCAAGTGACAATTATTGTTGGAATACACCGCCGTCATATACGTGAAATAACCTTAAGCATTGCGTAAAACACCAATCAACCAATCAATCAACACGTTTAGCTAGGAGAGAACCAGGCAGGACACAAGAAGCTCTCGAATAACGTCCGAATAAAATACTGAGGTATCGTGTGCTTAGTATCCCGGCAAAGATAGCGCATCCGGTGTGTTTTAACATTACACAAGAAAGCACAACAACTTAACAAATTGAGTTCAACATACCAAACGTTTCTCCACCTCCTTGAATGTAACTACTGTACCTGCCATTGTTGATTCACGTCACACACTTCCGATACTTTTTGTTTACAACAGAATCATTGAGAAAAGCACTTGGTGTCACTTTACATAACTAGGAAGCACGAATCCCTGTGTCCCAACACAGTGGCGAATGCCATATTTAAACTCTAACAAAGTTTCTTCCAGCTAAACCCAGCGCTTACGATTTTCTAATTTCACACAGAATGTCTAGTGTAACAATTTGTTAGCCTACGGTTAGTAAGTTCCTTGGCATTAACGTGTATATTCCAGTCCAAAATCGCAAAGAGACGATTTACTAACTTCACTACATAGACCAACGACAGAACGGTTCGGCTTGACAGTAAGTGTATGTCGAATGCCTGAGTGACTTGCTGGCTTGTGGACCCACTCTCGATCTATGTGCTTTAATAAATCAATACAAGTCATAGAGGCTTTCATACTAAGAGGATTACACTGGTATCCATTGTGTATGTTCACTCGATCAAAATCAACCCGATTCTCATGTTGCCAATAGTACAATACCCGAATCCCAACGTTTACCTAACAATCGCCATGTTGGAAATAATGAGAGAACTCGTGACATTTGACAAATGACTTAATTCACCTCACCCGAATAATTACGCACGCAATTAAATGAACATTTTTTTCGTTAATTTAGGATAACTCTCGTTAGAACAGATAGTATTTAAGGAAATATTGTAGGCTTGATGCCACATTCTGCAATCACGACCCAAGACATGGTGCCGTGTTTCTGTGATATCGCAGCTTGTTCTGAGGGTCGTAGGCAGGGCCACCAAGAGATTTTTGGGGCCCAGGGCACCGTAACAGAAAAGTTGTTATACATGATCATGGGTCCTATGAAAGTCATGAAGCCAGAAACCTGGGGCTATTTCTCAATCTGTACAAGAAGATTTATATATCCACCACACGAAATTGTCCTTTATCATTGTTCGTGTGATGAAATGCACGTCAATTTTTTTTTTATTATTTTCGCTTCCGAATTATTAGGGTAAGAATTGCACTAAATAGTATTTCGGGATTTACAGCCTGCAGTTTTTAAGCGGATTATAAATAATAACGATTCTTAATTGGCTCAATCGTATTTAAAGTATCTGTATACAAAACAGACCCACACACATACATACGTTGATGTTGGAGTAACACAAATAATCTGAGCATTGGGGTTAAGGTTATACAGTAGTCGGATTATATTATATTATACACTGTTTATAGAGAAAGATTAAAGCATACAGGGGCTAGGCTTATCATATGCACCTTTTGGATTGGTTGTTTGATTGGGGTATAATGCCGTACATAAAGTTAATTTCACTTATATGACGGCGTGTCAGTTCAATTAATGACGGAAATCCCCCCTTCGACACAACCGGCAACAAACAAAGACAAGACGACCACAAGACACAAAAACAAAAAAGCAACAACAAATCCGCTAGTTGTTGCCCTTTATCCCAAAAGGTACCGGGGCAATAAAAGGAAGTTCCCTCCAAATCACCCACTGCATTTGTTTTATGTAGAATATTTATACTATGAAGTTAATACAGGATTATATCGGTCAAGCCACGGTGTCACAACTATTATTTGTGGACATCCTGTATAGCTTACTTTTTGTGTTTTGCGCCGTGCTTAAGGGTATTTAAATAATATGGCGGTGGTGTATTGCAGCAATAGCTGACATTCGTGCAACCATAAATTGTGAAGCGTTATGAAAATGTTAGAAAGTGAATCTTTCTCCAGTGCTAGGTAAAGACAGAATTGCTACACCCCAAACAAACTGTCCTTGGCAAGAGGGTATAATAGAATATTCTAATTCTAAAACATAAAAAGTGCACAAAATAGCAATATAACCACTGACAAATCAATAAATAAATCAATTAGAGGACAAATATATAGGGTGAGCAATTTTACCTGGGATATCATTTATTTATAAGGAATATTACAATATTTTGAAAAATGAAATATTGCATAATAGCAAAACTACAACAAAGAGATTGAGAGAATCAACCAATAACCCAACAAATATAGACGAAAGGAACTTACGTCATTTAACGCAATGATAAATATTCAAAGATTTATATATCTATCTGGGAGGCCAATTTATATATTTTTTTTCTTCAATACAGTGCTATTAAAAAGTCTGAATTATATACACCATAAAAATATTGCATAATAGCTAAACGACTACAAAAACGCCGAAATAATCAACCAATAAATCAACAAGCGGTAAACCTGTGTCATCTAGCCGCGACGACGAGTATTTAAAGACTTGTGTGTCTATCTGGGCAGTCAATTTTCACTTTTTTTATTTCCAACCCTTGCTGTCTTAAAGGTGTAAGTGGTTTTTATGTGTCTGTGGTTGACCTTGCATTAAGCCAATACTTCCAATGTTTAGATTGTTAAAGTGACTATTCGACAAATTTGACAGGTTTTTGTTGACGTGAATAGTGTCAGCTATAGAACCGAATGTGCCGGCATGTGAAGTACAATGTTCGTGTTCTGTAAACCATTAGCGAGTGGCACCTTGTCAAAACACCTTTGTATATAGACTTACAGCTAGATAGTGATAGTAAAATTCTTACAGGGCCATGACGACCATAGGTAGGTCGGCACTGTGCTGTACAAGAACAAATCAGTTTTAGTACAGCTGACGTTAAAAAGAAAAGTTGGCAGTGACTTCATATATGTCATGACTCTAAATGCAGTTCGTTTTATTGGGGTTGAGCGTTAACACACTCATATGACGGCGTGTCAGCCCATATTAGTAAAGGAAGCCACCGGCAATAACAATATCAAGACAACCACAAGACGTAAAACGCGGGATAATAAGGCTCAGTGTGCACATTCAAAGTCCTATACGTCGCAGCAGATTGACTTAGTGTTGTCGCTTAGTTCTGGGATGGCTCGGTAGGCCTACGGTCGTATCATACCTGAGTCACATTTACTTTACGGCTAGGATACGGCAGCCGTAGAACCCCACAATCGATATATACATGCGTCGGCCACAGAGGATCTATGGTGGCCTCAGCGTCACCATAGGGCTTATCCTTATCTTTTACAGGCCGTAGGGGTCGGCGCGGGATTATAGCGGGGAGTTTCAACTTTTTTCATTTCTAGGTTCGCCGTAGCAGTTAGACACGCCATAGCCATGTCGTAGAGAGGTTCCACGGCCACCATACGCCGGGCGCACAGTGGCTTTGCCGTTGCCCTAGGATCATACGAATAACGATTTACTTTTGCGGACCCCTACAAAATTGCTGCGGCCGCAGGAATTTCACGGGCGCCCTAGGGCAGCCCTGCGGTACCCGTGTGGTATGTGGCACACTCTGCGGGCAAAGCAAAGCCTACGCACGACTCCCGTACGCTCGCCGCACGCTTTCCGTACGAGTGTGGCTACCCTAACATATATGACTGCTACAGGGCGATTGTTCCCTGATTCCATTACAAGGAAAATAAATGACCTAAAGAATTTTCTGAAACCTGGTCAACGTAATGCTCAGATTGATAGAGCTATTGACTGATTGATTACAACCTCAAACCAATTGCTAACAGGCATCCCAGTTTCATAAAAAATATTGAGGACTTTTTGAATCAGTTATCTGAAATTCAGGTTGATAAAGACGTCATATTAGTTACACTTGATGTAGAATCTATGTACACAAATAT
>JAQQZZ010108301.1:0-15694 GCA_030265115.1 Mopalia vespertina | reverse complement strand
CCTCTTACGATCGACCGAGGAAGCCGAGGGAATATTCTGCAGGGCCATGGCCCACCCGCTCCCTCACGGGGCCCCCTAACTTTGAGAGCCCCTAGGCAACAGAAAGCTCATTCCAACCACCAACATGAAAATTGGTAGCAAGAACACCATGGATCCATACTGTAAGCAGCCTCAGTTTATGCTAAACGATCTAACATGGCCATCAGTGGTTTAACGTCGTACTCACGAGTATTTTACTTGTATGACGATGGATGGTCCACTTCACACTGCTCCTTGCCTAAATACGGTGGAAAGCCAGGAGGAAACCTTGTAAAAACCACCCTCGTGATTGCCAGAGCCACATCGTGTGACTCGAACATATACATGATGGTCGACAGACGGACTCCCTCCCTTAACCGATAAATTGCAGTAGGATTAGTAAGTGAACATGTTACCACTAAGCCACAGACGCATCAGTGTTATGATGATTCAATTAGCGTAAAAAAGTGAAGCTTTTTATAAATGGGTCTCTGGTCAGCATATATTTATATTTCTATTGTAGAGCAAGAAAAATATATATATATATATTTATATATTTTGAATAAATGAATAAAATTTGCTTGTCTCCACCAAGATTCGAACCCAGGACCTTTGGGTTCGGGCAAAATTGTATATAATTAGAGTCTGACAAAGGCTTGTAAAATTAACACATATTTTCGTTATTATACCTTGTTCTTTTATCCAGGTTTTAATTTTTTCTTTATTGTTGACTAATGCTGTATTACTGTTTGTTTTTGGTAATGGCGTTTCCTGAAAGCAAACAAAAAATTTATTAAATAGTTGATTGATTTTTTTATGTCATGCTTAAGAGTATGACAAGAGTGAACTCCAACCATTGGACTGCCTAATGCAACACCATTGACAAAAACATGTCGTTTTTCAGACAAAAATTATTTCAAACAATTAAAACAGCAATCTTTCACAAAGAAATAATGCTGTGTTAAAAGTAGTATTTCTTGTTGTTTTGTTGTCACTTCTTGTTCACTACTTGCATTGAATGCTTTAAAGATGGCACACTCTTGTCAATAAGCAGAGTTTGGTTAAATTAAGCTTAAATCTTGAATACAATTGTATACCGCGCACAGCTTGTACAGACAGGAAATTCTTGTGAGCATTATACACGTGTGAAAATGGTACTGCTCTCAGTTAGGGATCAACAAGATTGTGAAGTTTGATACATAAATTCTTTTTAACAAAATGTTACCACTCAGCTGCCAGTGTGAAAAAACATCAAAGATACTGGCATTAGTCAGATTGACAGAAAGAAAACTTCTTGTTGGAATGAAAACTTGTTATTAATAGGTTACTAATAGACTGGTGACCAATATCCAAAGTGTTTACCTTTGATGGTGTCCTATCTAAAGGTGAACCTCCTAGCCTCCCCCAGCTTCGTGGGTTCAAACTAGGCAGAAAAGACTTGGCTGTAGCACCACTTGATTTGCCATCTTTTCCTATAATAAATACACATTTTTGTTAAAACAGAAAATAAAATGAACATGTCAAGATTGGTTTGATTGATTTGCATTCATCACTGTACTTCAGGTTAATACACTTACACGACAATTAACACATGTCAGCTGTGCATTTAATGGTTTTTCACTCACAATACCGATGCGGACTCACCTGGAGATTTTCCTCTGGCTATGGCCCGTCCCCCAAACCCAACCCCTTTGGCACTGTTATCTAACCCAGCCTCCTCGCCCTTTGATCCTTTCCTTGTTGGGCCTCGTTTTGGCGGCTTCTTCCTCTTCAAAACGTCACTCAAACGTCGTCTATGAACAAATTACAATTTCAGTAAGTGCCATTAATAGAACCTATGAAATAATTTGATTGATCACCGTTGTAGGCTATGCTCATTTCACTTATAAGTCAGTGGCATATTCCAACAGTAACTGACAGAATTAAAACCATAAAATGTGATGTTTTGCTGTTGGAAAAAAACCTTTCTCAAGGCATCATTGCTATTCTCCAAACATGCTGCCTTTTTTTGACTTTCATAAAGCCATTCATCTGAATTTCTAAGTGAAGACGGTTTGATTCGACTTTAACATGGTTCTCAAGGGTATTTCACTTATATGACGACACTCGACAGATTGTACATTTCACTCCGTTCCTTGCTGAAATATATTGGAAAACCTTGAGGAAACCTCATAACAGCCACCACTCACTCATATACCTCATGGTCAACAGACAGCCTTCATCCTGTGTATGGTATATCAAAGTGGGATAAGTAGCCACACTAATATAGTCATAGATGTGAATTGTGATCCAGCTACATCAAAACGATATATGAAGCCGATAAAAAAAGGGCCACTAAATGAGGTTCCTGACATTTTATTGTCATCTTGTGAGATATAAATTCTCACGTAATGTACTGGTTTAAACGGACATGATAGTTGACCATTTAAAACATCACCAATTTACTTGATTTGAAGATCTGAAGCTAAGGTCATTAATTAATATATAAGCTAGGAGACTTACATGGCGGCAGTACTGGATCCTTGTTCCTCAGGAATACTTGTTGAAGAGGCACTGGCACCCCCTCCACAGGCTTCCTGTCTCTCTGTCACACTGTGGTCACTGAGAGAGGAACTCGTACCAGAACTCTCACTGTTTAAACTGCTGGAGGAGCCAGAGCTTTGTCCACTGCCAGTCTTAGCTGGCGTCTGCATATGAGGATCTGTCTCCGATAAACGCTTTACCTGATGCATTACACCTGGAAAATGTAATTACCATAAAATAATAATGACATTAGTTATATTAATAATTACATATTAGTAAAGGTTAAATTTGACAAGTTAGTTTATTTGTTTGAAAGGGGTTTAACGTTGTACTCAAGGGTATTTCACTTATATGATGACCATTTGTCTGCTTCTTAATCAGGCTAGTTTTTATACGGTCTATGGTAGCAAACCAGAAAGAAACAACATTTGTAAGGTGATTGCAATCATTTGAAACAGATACTCAAAATATGCAGTAAACTGTTAAACATTATCAAAACTAATAGTGTGCTTAAGAAAATCACAAAGGACAACTATGATAACAGTATTACAATGCTACTAAGTTGATAATGGCATATGGTGTAATATTATGCTGAAGAGTATCACAAAGGACAACTAAATGTCCTCAGGCCTTCAAGCCATTAAGCGAGTGATCTGTGTTAAAGCATAGGACAGCACACCTCAAATCAGAATGCCTGTGCTCTATTATTTAATACAACAAAATGTTATTATAACCATTCCCACCTTCTCTCCTGAAGTAAATGCTGAAGACATCAGGTAATTTTTGCATGAGGATATCAGCCATCTGCATAGCACCCACCACAACCTTCAGGTCACTGGATGCCATCATCGCCGCAATGTGGCTAAAACAATAACATACACAACTTCAGTTACTGTAACCAAAGCAACAGGAAACTCCCTCCAGACCGCCCATTGAAATAATCAAGAGAAAGCGAATGTATCACATTGACTTGTTAATATTTTAATTAATATACAAGTAGTAGTTCTTTTAACACAAACTATTTATATGCCATTCCATTGAGTTAGAAAAACATCTATTTGCATATAATAGCAAATACATTTTACACAAAGCATTGAAAATGACATAAAAAATTTGTAAAATCCTACAGCACACTCTGGAAAAAAAAACAAAAATCAAACCAATAACTAATTGTAAAGTTACAAAGTATGATTAAAAAACCTTTTGTCTAGCTGTCTTACTATTGAGCTGATTTAGATGCATCGATCATGTCAGACAATGGGGTCAGTTTGTTATTGAGTTATTATCCTCAGTTGTAACTCACCTAGAAACAGGTTGTTGTTGTAGGACAACTCTTAACAAATCAGCAGTAGCATAATAAATCATCCTCAGCAATGTTTGTAAACATTTGTGACGAACAGTTGGACCAGCCTAGGAAACAAAAAATAATATAAGCCTCTGTAATGTTGGTTAACATTTATGGTGTACAGTTGGACCAGCTTAGAGAAATACATTGCATATAATTCTCAGTAGCATCAAACAAAAATTTATTTTGTTGAAAGGATTCTTACAGTAAAGTTCAACCCAACCCAAAAATGTCTTAAATGTCTTTCCACCCATATATTAAAATATTCCCCTATTGACTTAAGGTCCCTTGTGATGGTCTTACTTGTGATTCTGTAGATCATTAAGGTCTATGCCACTAATGTATAGACTCAATCGAACATCAGTAACATAGAAATCTGGCACAGTATAACAGTAAACTCACAAAGCCAGGTAAGAAGGAAATAATTCGTTTTAATTTAAATTCTTGAGTCTAACTATGGAACATATGGATTCCACAACCAGCAGCTTTAGCCACCAGGCAAAAGATATAGGATGATTTCTGAATCCAATGATCAGATATACTCACAGAAGAACTGTAAACCTCATAGAGAACAGCAAACAGAGTTTGGATAAAGGCAGAAGCTAATGCCATGTCTTCTTTGAGTATCTCCGCTCTGGAATCACATCTCTCTACATTAGGGTCAGCTGCTGCACAGGCTGTAAACACAGAGAGACAGTGTCAGGAAGAGAAAGATACCAGAGTATTAGAGGCAATCAACAAATTAGATGTAAGGCTCTAAGGTCTTACTTAACTAGTCATCAACTTATCAGAGCCCACTAACAGGTTTTAGTAGGAATAATACGATTACCAGAGAATACATCAATACATAATAAACATACTTGTACAGAATTAAGTCTGACAGTATCTATAGATTGGTCCTCTAATTTTATTTCTTAACCAACTTATAATACTACTTTGCTGATTTTTAAAAAATAAATGTAGATATGATTGATTAGTGTTTTTACGTCATGCTCAAGGGTATGTCACTTATACAACGGCGGTGTATTCCAACAATAATTGACACTAGCACAACCAAGATGTGAAGTGTTTCAATAATGTTGGAAAGTTAAATTCCCTCCAGTGCTAAGTAAAGACAATATTGCTACTCTTTAAACAAACTGCCCATAGCCCGAGGGCATGTAGATATGAAAACCAATGACTTAAAAATATGTCGTCTGCCTCCCAGACACAATTTATACGTTCTTTAAAAAGCTTATAAATTAGCAATTTAAGCGACAAAGTTTTTAACAAAATAAACAGAGATCAGTTGATTGCAGAACAACAATCAGAAGCTGCATTGTACAGACAGCACACCACACATCAAGGATTTCAGTAACCCAAGTTGGGACATTATTTCCTATTAACAGGCTGTTCTTGTCTCAAATATGGTCAGAGAATATATCCATATAGTTAGGGCTGGAGTATACAACCACCCCACAAGGACGGTGAGATAGAACAGCTAGCTGACAAACAATTGAAAGATAACCTTAGATCACACATAGACATACCAGTCATTTGGCTCGTACTAGCAGCTAATGGGTTAAGTTTTCGCTGACACTGTCTGGCGGTACCAGAATCTTCATTTATTTGTTGCATGGCATTGAAATCAATGGTGTAGACACGACCCATTGTAGACAGACTAACCTCATCCTCACCAGCTTGATATGCAGCCTACAAAAGATCAAATTAAAAAGAATAAAATCACTTTTCAAACAATTTTCATGTATATGACCGGACACTATCTCCGCCAGAACATTGTGGTGTTTCAGGCCTATATTGGTTTTGGTTTGTTTAGGGTTTAATGTCGTACTCAAGGGTATTTCACTTGATGATGAATTGTCTACTTCAAACTGTTCCCTGTCTAATATTGGTGGAAAACCAGGAGTAAACGTTGTAAAAACCACCCCAGCGATTGCTGGAGCCACATCGTGTAACTCACTCATATATCTTAATGGTCGACAGATGGAATCGATCCAGTGAATGGTAGACTGAGGTTGGCTTAGTAAGCACACACAATAACCACTTAGCCACAGGCTATGGTTTTGAAGATTAACATTTCTTAAATCTATATTTCGCGATACACTTTAACCTGGATGGTTTTATATTTCACCGAGCTGTGAATAATACAGCATACAGGTCAATTTATGTTTGGAACTACTTTTAGCAATGCTTGTTAATAAGGTACAAGTAATACATGCATGTATTTTCTCACCTCTATAATTCTGCTGTCAATAGGTGTATATGGATGCCACATGGCCCGGTCATCTCTCCATTGCCACACCACAGCGTCAGTATTAACAGCATTTCCCTTACGTAACATGGCATCTACACTAAATAAACCGTCAGATGGTAACTTAGGCATCAACTCGCTGGAAAAGGAAAATTCAACATGTAACATTAACATTAGATTGATTACTGGTTAATGCCACATTCTGTACAATTAGATAAAATTGAAATGAACTTCTACTTGTTTTATTATTATTTTATTTGCTTTTTGCTTGGGTAGGTCTATGAAGTTTTTGAAATACAAAAGATCTCTGGATAAAAAAATCAAATTCAACTGAGTAGCTAATGGGGTACACTGAAGAACAATCCATCACTTCTGCTTTCTGGGTGTTCAATGCTGCATTTCATAGGACATTAGTCAATTTATCAGACTAACTCAATTCACACAGAAATAATCAATAGCTTGCATTCTGATTATGGGAATTCAACACAACTTACCCTATTAAGCAAACTATCTCGTACATCTCCTGTGGGGTTCTTGAAACCAGCTGAAACAAAACAAATAAATCTCAATACCATTACTGCGAAGGAGCCTTGAAATATGGACAAAAATATTTTAATCCAGTAATTAAAAAATCATGGTGTGAATTTAATCAGTTATTGTCATTAAATATGGAGACAGTTCTCTCCAATCAAACCATCTAAGTGTTTAACAAATGAGAAGAGAATTGAACCAGGCATGTGAAAACGTAGCGAAATGAAAGGTAAAGTCTTACCTCCACAGATGTACATGAAGAATCTGAGGTACCAATCAACAGGTAACATAATGTCTCCTCAATTTCTACAAACACAAAATATCCATGCACAATGAATCATTTATTCTTTTATAATATAAATTAAAAATTATACATTTAATATTTACCGACACAATTTTGTTAAAAAATTCATGAAAATATTTTCAGAAAAAAAAAACGAACAGTAGTGTTAAACTTTTTACGCATCCCATAAAATCTTTAATGTTCATTTGTTTCATTGGGGATTTTAATTTTGGATTGTCCTTTTCACACTGTTCCTTCTAAATAATGGAGTTGAACCTTTGAGCAGTACATTGAGGTAGAATTAGTAGAAAACCACTAAACCATGGACAATGGCCATGTTGTATACATTTATGTTTATTTGTTTGATTAGGGTTTAACGTCATACCTATACATGTATGTTATGAATAAATAATTGCACTTGTTTTAATAGTGTTTGCCAACAAACGGGAGAATAACATTTGCTTGTAAGATCAGTTTCAGAACTATGCAAAATGCTACTGAGATTGATTGATTGGTGTTTTATACCGTGCTTATGGATATTTCACTTAAATGATGGCAGTGTATTCCAACAATAATTGACACTGACAACCATGATGTGAAGCGTTTCAATAATGTTGGAAATTTTCCACCAGTGCTAAGAAAAGACAGCATTGCCCTCTTCAAACAAACTAGCCAGAGAGCCCAAATTCTGCTGAGAGTCAACACATTAAGTTATGATAAGACTTACTTTGTTTGAGAAGTAGGACAGCCAAATCTGGACAACTGGCACACATTGTGGCCATCATTCGAATCACCATCACAAATGTACCAGTGCTTATCAACGGGGGACTCACAATAAGCTACAAGAGAAAATCCAATAGTTCTGTTAATATTCAATATTCCAAAATCTGATCCACACTTGTTAATTACCTAAACACAAGGTCAAAAAGATGAGATTTGTTACATTATATGTATTCAATGAGATTTTATTTGGATGACTTCACATTGAAAATTAGAATTTAAGTCTAGAACTTCATAAAGAACATCTCAGAATCGTTCAGACCATCAATAACTGTCCTCATACAACTAGGGTGGGCATTTGGCTTTGACTGTCCTTCAGGACGTTAAGCTGGCCAACTGATATTTCTGAAATAAGTACGGGAAATGAATACATACCAGCTGTTGGATGTTTGTGAGTAGACCGTGAACAGCTATTTCTTTCAGCAGTCGTTGGTCATGTTGGAAATTATCCACAAGGCGAGAAAAACACTGACAGCAGCTTTCTACAGACTTCTTATCCTGAAATAATATCATCACAAAATGTTACTCATCAAATGTGATTCAATTCGTCATTTGCTAGATTAGGGCAATGTGCCGTCCAATAAATGGGTGATTTGCCATCCCTTAAAATACACTAGGAGAAAGTTATATCATCATAATTGAGAGTGACAATAAACAAGCTTAATTGTCTTGATGCATGGACCAATTCTTGTATCGAATTTAACTTAAAAGTGACAAGGAATAATTAGCATTTTGCCAAGAACAGAGGTAAGAATTCTAAAAATGGAGAGTGTATTTTACCTTTATAAACACAGTAGGGGTGTAACAATACACTTATGACTATTTCACCAAACATTTAGTAAACCTAACAAACTAACTAATCATTTTTAATTTGCCATTAATAACTGGGGAATTTTTATGCACGCAAAGCTTGAATCTAGTACAGTATCTATTTACATATCGAATCGTCGCAGGAGTTTGATCATTTTTGTCCTAGTATAGGTTACATTCCTAGACCGCAGTAAACAAGGATAGAGCACAACCAAAAACATGAATTATATTAGTCGCTCAAGAGCTGACTAGGATAAAATGTGTACACCTCATAACACAGCTCATTAAGTAAAAGCTAGGAGAAAGAGTGGATTCTTACAGAATGATTGAGTCGTCCACTGAGGAGAGGTAATGAATCCCGGATATAATGGAAGTCCTCTCCATTCATACTCTGTGCACAGTTAGCTGTTATAGCCAAAGCACATCGCTGAGCAGATATGGAAAAGAAGTCTAGGTACATGAGACAGGCTGCAATACCACCCTACAAAATACAACAAAAATGATAAAATAAAGGATATTACACAAAGCACTTTTTTTTATTATAAAATTGATGATTCCCAAGTTGGAAATTGAATCACAGTTTAGGTGTAACTATACAAATTTTAAATAAATTCCTATTTGCTGTTGCTTATAATGCTTTGCTTAGTGTTCAGTTTTGCACCTGGCTAATTTCTCAAACCAAAAGTGCCATTGTAACTAATACAGGTGTCCCAAAACTAATACATAATATTATTCTGTGATATTTGTCAAATTTTGTAGCTTTCAGACAATTATTTGGCCAAAACGTGCAACAATATTACATAGTTGTTTGATTGATTGATTGGTGTTTTACGCAGTGCTTAAGGTTATTTTCACATGACTGCGATGTATTCCAACAATAATTCACACTAGCACAATCAAGATGTGAAGTGTTTTCATAATGTTGGAAAGTTAATTTACCTCCAGTGCCAAATAAAGACAGCATTTCTACTAACGTCAACGTTTTCTATCCAATTATTTGTTTTGTTTCTTTTCTTTTTGTGGTTTGACAGGTCACTTAAGTTAGCCAGAGGTGTGACTGTTTTACTTACAGCTTGTAGGATAGCTTTACTGTGTCTACGAGACAGCATTTCCAGGGCTGTAAGAGCTTGTTCTGCAACATCCATGCACTGGATCACTTGGAGCTTAAATAAAAGTAGTAAAAAATAAATGTTCCTGGACAAAATGTTTCTTGTCCCATGTATAATTGAATCAGGCACTTGACCACAAGTGAAAACAAATAAATAAATCACAGCATAAACTATGTTAAAGAACAAATTTCATTCAGCTTATTTATGTTTTAGTGCTTGAATAGATATAATTTTTAATATAAATATCTAAAAATAATAACACTGGGATGTTGATAAATTAAAAGTGAGGAATGATGGAAGGTTTTAGATAAACTCCCAGAACCAAGTTTCTGAATAGGTTGTCATCTCGAGTTGTTAGTTGTAGCATACTGTCATGTTGAAAAAAAGGTTATGACTGTCAATTTTTTTATGTTTATCAAAAAACTTTTCTAGTCTCTACAAGGCTTTGGGTTTGGGTCTACGGATAGCATGGCCAGCATTGGCCCTGACTTAGCTACAGAGGCTCACATTTAACAAGGTTATCGCTAGTAATAACATACCATTGTCAATTACTATAGGGAGGCTTGACAACTATGCAACCTTAATCAGTCTAGAGATCTCTAAAATCATTGTTTTCTCCTGTACCACCAAATCTAAGTTAACCTGATCAGAATGGACGATGAATATTACCTTTTCCAGAAACACAGGGATAGCATCGACCACAACAGCTGATGATCTGGGTAAAGCCTCCATCATATAGGTGAGAGCCCGACAGGCATGGTTCATCATATCAAAGTTATGTTCCATTTGGAGGAGGGTGATGAGGGCTGGTACCACCAGTTTCATGGGGAACCCGGCTAATGTGTCTTCATTCCCCATCACTAACAACTGAAACACAATAACAATATACATTTCATAAAAACATATACAAGGGCTTTAACTCTGATCTAAATATAAACAGATCATTGCAAAATAAACTTGATCTACACTTTATTACAATACAATAGTCCACCAAGAAGAAGACTATCTTCAATTGTGCTTGAAAAAAATTGAAAAATGCAGAAATCAAAAGCTATACCTTAAATAAATTTATTTTTAACAATATTTTATTTGCATAAATGTAGAAATCAGGATTGACTAACAGGCTACATTTTTAACACAATTATTGGCATTGGAAGTAACTCTGGCTAAAATGACCAACCATAGACTGAATGTACATTTGTCTGTACTTTTATAGTCCAATGTATTTTCCATTTAGAACAAGATCTTAAACAGTTCTTTAAAAACTATCTGCAATATAAAATTATTACATATTGACACAGAATATATACTGAATAAATGAAGAGAGAAAAATTTGTTTGCCTCCACTGGGGGATTCGAAACCAGGATCTTTGGGTTACAGGCCCAACACTCAAAGAATACAGAATACATGTGTATAGGGACAATTTGTCTGCAGCAAAACAATAAATATGATTTTATTATTTTGGAATTGGGCAACTTTGCCCATTGTCCCCGGCCATCTTAAGGCAGATGCATAAAAGCAATGGAAGTATCATAGAGGAAGATCAACTTTGATGAATTTCTACCAACCTGGCACATTTCAATTACAGCTGTAAGTTGCTGACCCTCATCATCAGACGCCTGTAGACCCTGTAATAACTGCTGTACTTTGCCCACTGAAATATAACATCATACAAAATATCAACTGATATTGGATCTCATGTATGGATACACATAAACAATGTGGAATTGGGTTGATTAGGTCAGTGAATCAGTTCCAACTACTGCTTAATTTTTTTTTCTTTCCCCCTTGAACATCTATATCTACTAAGTGTTTAATGCAATTTCCAGGATATTTTTCAACACGACGATATCACAAAGAGACCATCTTTTTGTTGCCTTTGAGCTCCAAGAGCAACAGGGAGTCCCATTTAATGCCAGTTGTTTTATCTCTTACTTTAATTGTGAATAATGTGCAAACTTATGAGTTAATACATGTAACAAAAACATAAAATTAGCTGTATTGAAAAGATGAACTGGTATGAAACTCACTGGTTCCGCCACTCATGGATCTGTGTAGTATCTGGTGCATTCTGGGCCCCAGTGCCCCAAACAGGTGAGAGGGAAGGCCTCGTGCTTCCAACAATGCTGAAAACCAGGGAAATACAGAATATATTTTCAAAATGTAGAGAAAGAAACATGACTTGGCTCCACCTGGAATTGAAACACAGGACTCGTCAACAGGACCAGCACTCTCGCTAGCTGAACTACAGGGGCTCATTGCAGAATAACTGGAAACTACCCTCCTAACCAGTCACTTTTTCTTGAGAGGCTTTAGCCCTAAAATGTGAAATTCGCAAGCTCTTTCACCTGAATGAATATAAAGTCTTGCTCACATACAGAAAATAATCTGTATTCGATTAGTTGTGATTGATGGTTTCTTAACTTTAAAATACTTCATAGAGAAAATTACTTCTGTATTGCAGTTTTGTCCCTTAAAATTAGGTTGAATGAGTTTATAAAATGAATCTGCTGTTGGAGCCTTAACTTGTCCAAATATCTTATTCTTTGTCACAGATTGGTTGATTAAGGCTTAATGTCATACAAAAGTTTATTTCCTTCATGTGGTGGCATTCTAGCTGAAGTAGTCAATTTTGTTCATGACAAGAGGCAGGATCCAATGTCAGCCTTATCTCCTTATATCAATCATGAATGTGTATGCTTTAAAATTGTAACATCACTTGAAGGGTGATATAATAGAAATTATCTTACCTTGAAGTCGTCCCATATCAGAGTCTTCAGACTCACTCTCTGATGTGGCCATAGCTGTTGCTCCAGCTGAGCTTGATGCTAAAAAAAATAATTAATTCATTGTGAATTGTGAAGATCATTTCTTGGTGCAGCATACAAGCTTATGCAAGCCTACAATGGAATCACAGGAGCATTTAGAATGGGGGATTTGGTAACTTTTAAAGTCCATTTCAACAAAGTTTAAGAAACGAAAATAAAGAACATGGTTCTTCTCAGTTTTGGTGTAAGATGGGATCAAAAATGAACGGAAACAGATTTCTCACCAAAACCAAACACAAAGACTCGATATGCAGACAAATTTTTCATTCACTCTAAAATGAGACTATGTGATTAAGTGTTTACAGTTATAGAGAAAAATTTGATTTGTAAGTTGCTATGAGAAAGCCGTATACAACATTCATCTTCATCATTCATTGAACTGATACTCAATCTATTAAACCTGGGATTAGTATAGAGGGAAAAGAAACATCTCTTCCCTTCAAGGTTAAGCATGAATCTTAGCCTACTCATCTGTTCACGATAAAAGCAATACAGCCAAAATGGCAGCTCCGCAGTTTGCTTTGTGTTTGGAAAGTAACCTGTTTTGTGAACATATGAAGGCTATGAACCCAAACAGCAATCATGTTTATTGGAAATTGGTTTCTATCGCATAGAGATTATTTTAACTAGTAGTTGTTATGAAACAACAAATGATGTGCTTTCCTACAAAAAAATAGCTTAAAATCCAGCGACTTTATGCATAACCTGCTAGCCGAGTAACACATTCACGGATCGCTGATTCAAAGGGAAGCAATGTTTCTTATCCCTCTATAATAATCACAGATTTAACCGATATCAAAAAAAAGGCTAAAAATAGCTATCTTAACAATTTGTTATAATGGCCCAAATTTTGCAACAAAATTGTGTGACTCTTTGACTTGTAAATTATCATAAGAAAACTGAAAACACACTTAAAGTTCCAAGCATTGAAAAATTGCACAAAATGTTGATTTATAAACTTTGTAAAATAACATCCTGGACCTACATGTATCAACTAGGTTACATGTACATGTGTTAGTGAACTCTTTAAAAAGATGCCCAAATCCTATACTGACTCCCAACTTACAATAATTCAGTTTGTAAACTTACTTGCTCCTTGGACAACCCCATTATTATCTTCCCCTGGACCTCCTCGTCGTGTGTTTCCTCCAGTGCCCTCCTCACTAGACATGCCAGTCGCGCCCGGGTGGTGTTTAGAAGTGCCTCCACTACTGTTGTTATTTGGTTGAGCGCCTGGCGCTTGGCGTTTGGGCACAGCCGTGGAACGCCGGCCACTAGATAAAAAAAGGAAAACAACACAGTTGAGCTTTTGTACACAACAAATATGTACACATACATGTACCTGTAGACAAAAGGGCACATTTTGCAAGGAAAATTGGCTTTCCATTAGGCAGGGTTGTCGCAGAGACGGCAGGCGGCAGTAAACTAAACCGTTTTAAACTGTTACAGTGTTACTTCCCATTAAACTCCCATTTCTAAATAACTTTTGTCACATTCCCTTCATCTTTGAACTAATACAGTTGCATGTATGGGGACTGCATGAGAATAGTTCTAAAAAAAAAGAAATTTAGTTACTTACACTATTGAAATGGTTTGAAGGATTGTTTAAAATAAAAATTAAAAAAAAAGACAAGTTTATAAAGATAAAAAAAATGTAAAAAAAAGATAGTTTGAAAACAATAATTAAGAAAATATTCATGAATGTAAACACTATATTTATAAATACATGTAGATATCTTTTCTTTTTATTTTATTTTTTAAAATTCAAAATCAAGCAAATTATGAAATGCCAACTGCTTTTTCTAGGAAATCCACTATTCAACAAAGCTGCCGATATGATCGAGTCCTGTAACAACCATTATCCAACAGAGAATAAATAAAATATTACGGTAATCATAAATGGTCATCTGGACATATTGCAAATAAACCTTTCTGAAATGACAGAGTACACGCGGAAATGTTTAAAACATCCGATTAAGACCAGAGTGTGCCAAAAATGTGCTTTTTGCAGAATATCAAATATTGGACACTGACCAATACATGTACATGTACTTCATAGCATTCTTGGTGAAAACTCATTTGTCTCATTTTTTTATTTCAGCTACGGCAGCAAAAAACTGGTGGCCTGGCACTGGATTACAGCACGGCATTGTCGAGAACCATCGCATATTTGAGGGTTGAAAATCTATATCTTATTATAATGCAACTCAGATTAGCTCTTAAAGCTGAGCACTACATGTAGCTCAAGGTTATTTGCACTAGCCACAGGCTAGCAATACTCTGTTTATTGATTATGCTCAGCCTAAAATAGTTTTAAAAAAATATATATATTAATAAAAGCAGGGTTGTATGGAAATTGTTTAGGGATTGAACATGTCTTTTCCAATGCATTTGCAGACATTCAGCCAACAGCCTTAAGGGGCCTATGCAGGGTTGAAAAATGGGAAAATTAGGACACTTTTTAAAAAGTTTTTGGTTATTTAACATTGCGGCACCAGTCAATATTGATTGGTTATTGACAAGTTTTGATCCGCAATCACTAATAACCAGCCCTTATTTCCATCCCTGGCTGGCCTCTAAAAGGACTACAAGTTAGATATTTCAATTTATCATAGAATAATCTGAATAAAGTCAATCCAGCAAATACATGTATAAGATAAACACACACATGATGTTCAAATAAAACCGTACATGCAGCTGGATCAACAATACAGATCAATGCTACATATACATGTATTGTTCAATCTCCAATTTATGTGGAGCTCCCTGGCTAGAATGTTGACTTGGTGACATATTTTCGCCTATTAACTCATACTTCCCTTTAAAAAGAATGGCAAGTGTGGGTGTTACAGTCAAACCATGCAGCTTAATGTGAATTATGCCTAAATAAACAAGTATGTGTAGGCATAATTGGTAGCACCTCCAGAAGATTCTATCAGTTTTAGGAGGGTTCAAAGTTAGATCTTTTGTTTGAGGAAAATCTTACAAAAAAACCAGCCTAATGATTTCTGGAGCCGCATTATGTGACTCACTAATATACTGAAGGGCAATGTCAGACTGACTCGAACCCTGAAGCCGTACATTGAACAAGGATTAGTAGCCCGCACGCCTTTCACACTACATGTATTAAGAAACTGTTCAGGGGTTGAAATGTTTTAAAATTTCCACCTGTCCTAGGAGACAGGTTGTTTTATTTTCTACCTGTCTCCTGTCAA
>JAQQZZ010108290.1:0-15694 GCA_030265115.1 Mopalia vespertina | reverse complement strand
CAGCTGGACTTGAGGGATTAGCATTGGAAGTGTGAAGGCTTAATCCGCTCTTCGGGAAAGTCTGAGGCTCTCGGAATGATTAGCTGTGACGAGATATGAAGCTCAACTTTAGATTGTGTATTCCTAATTGACCACATAGAGCTTAATTGAACAAGTCCTAAACGAGTCATGAATTGTGTATTTGAACTTATTATTGATTAATACCCAGGGGGTTATTAATAGCTTATGTCAAGTGTATAGCTAACCCTAGATGATAAAAATGCAAAAGTAGGTCGTACAAAAGGTTAAATTCTGACTTAATTAAGAACCATTCACAAAATTCACTAAAGAACTCGTCTACAATACACACTAAATTTCGATCACCGTGACCCATGTTTGGCAGAAATATTCTCTTCTATGCCTTAAAGATAGCGAATTTCCCACTTTTGACAAAATTTTCCATGTATTTTAAATGGGGAGTTTTTCCAAAATTGAAGACCACTTTTCTTTTAAACCAGTAATCGTTTACACATAACACTTATATTTTCAATTCTTCATACTTCCAGGAACATTTATGGAAATTTTCATCAACCTTTCAATCTTCTATAGCACAGCATGCACTTCTTGTTAGTGAGCCGTACTGGCTGGCAGAGTTGTGCCTCCTTCTCTTTATAGCTCCATGATCCAACAAAGGTGACCCAGAGTTTTGCTACGTGGATTTCATGTGTTAGAAATCATTGTAACACACATGGTTTTGTTTTCAAAGTGTATTATTAAGACAATGATATGACAACAATACAACTCCAGTAGTTTTAACTAAGGCACATAGCCAAAATAATAATGCTTTTCAATTCTATAGAAGAAAAGAAAAAAAATTGCCAAGTTATATTACCATAAATTGATCATAATTCAGCTTGTTTAGTACAGATTCTGAGAAGACAAGAATACATAAATTTAGCAAAACAGAAAACGCGTAGGCCTACACTATTTGCCACAGTGGAAATGGAAAACTTGACAAAGTATTGACCTTTTAATAGACTGGGCAGTTTTGACTGAAAAGACGGATAGATATCATATGGGGCGTTATGGCTTGATGCCGTTTTGACGAGATACCATCTCTTCGATACTGAAGCCCCAGCATAAAGGGATTACAAAAAGATCAATTTTCGTGACGTGGAAAGAAATGTTAAACAAAACGTTCTAGAAAATGTTTTTACCAATCACAATATCTAATGAAGGCACTCCAGTCGATACAAGGAGTTGATTGTTTTGTAGAGATGGCTTTACCCCTCGAATTTGGGAAAACTTCGCACGTGTCTTTCGCTGAAAGCTGGTAGCCGAAGCCATGTTTATTGTTTTCAATCAGTGACTCTAACAGTTGATAAATTCCTTTCACCTTGTTGTTGAGTAAAATTATAAAGTATAACTTGGTTATCTCCTTTAAACATAACACTATTTCAAATTGTTGATTGAAAGTGGATAAAAATAAGGGATGCTTGAAGGAAATATAATCAGATAAAATTCAAGCGTAGTTTATCGATTTTAGCTGTCTCATGAGAGCTCTTTGGCGTAGAGGACACAAACAGTCTACGAGGAAAACATTCCCACGTGCGCCGAGTGTCGTATGCTTCTTCCAATCTGTCAAAATATTTGCAGATGCTGACAGACAGACCCCATAACTATTTTACTTCAAGTGAATACGGACTTTTGAGTATGCCAGGTGGATTCCACAAATTAGACTAACAAATAGTTGGGTACAACAACGAAATTAGCTTTAGGTAGATTTATTTAAAACTATATTTAAAGTATATTCGTTTAAAGTTACGCTTCTTGCAGGCTGCCGGGAAGATATTGGCCTAGATGTTCTTGTACAAGTCCAACTAAAAAATATCACCTCACGACAAAAAGTAAGTGAGCTGTAATTCTTTGAAATATTTTGATGGATTTGATCTTTAATTTGAAACAACGATAAACTATTTAACCAACTTTGATAATTTTGTTTCATCTGTTTCGCATTTTAGAGAACATGTTAACGATAAAATCCTTTCTCAGATGCAAGAAGACTAGACGATCAAACCGATTGGAGAAGAAGGAAAGAGATGAGTTCAAAGAGAGAACCATACAAGACGCACCATTGGGATATTTTGATATTCTTCCAATAGAATTAAAGTTTCACATTTTAGGATACTTTTCAGGTAATTCATTATTAATCTTGTTACAATTTCCTGGAGAGTGGTAATAAACTGAATACCAACATATATATCTATTTAATCCAAGGGGTTCAGACGATAGAATTTGTTGTAATTTCTTGTTGTCTGTTGTTTTCACCACCAGGCATTATAAAAACCACAGCGACCTTGCACTAATATTGATTTAACAATTCATAGAACCAAAAAATTGCTTGTTTAATAACATGTATTTAAGCTATAATCTAGAGTGTTATAAATCCTGCAGTCAGTGGATTTGAGAAATTATCATTTCTGAGCTGATTTATTCACACTAAAATACAGTTCATGCTGTCTTATTGATGCGTGGTAATAAATTTGTTTTCAGTCTAAAAGAAAGCTTTTATTATAATTGAGAAGACAAACATGAATATTTTACCTGACTCAGACCATGGAGGTAAAGCTTTACCTTATGCCACATATCATCTTGAGTTATATTTATTGAAAGTGGTATATTACCACCATCATTGGTACCGTACTACTGCCTATTCAAATACGCTAAAGCATTTAAGTTGAATGTAATTTGATCAGAACACACAGGCAAAGCATTTTTGTTTGTTTAATTTGTGAAATCAACATTCATCACTAAAGCACTTTAATGTTAATTGTGGATATCCAATTTGGTTTTCATAGTGAGAGACCTGAGTCTGCTGACCATTACTTCAAAGGTGATGAGGAATTTAGTAGAAGGATACAGAGTATCATCCCCTTTTGGAAGACATTTGCTGCCACAGCCACTACCACATAAAGTTGTTCCAGTTGATCAACAGGCTGAGTATATCAGAAACTTTGAAAAATTGGGTATGTTGGGTAATGATTTGGAAAGTAGTTCAATATATACTGGTATAAGTATCCATATGCTAAAGAAAACAAAGTGAAGTTTACAATTGCTGTTATCACACACTTATTATGTTTTCTCAACATTGTCATGAGTTGTATTTGCCATAGGACTAACTGAAAACTTGAGCCAGATTGCTGGAATTGTACATCCAAAAAGATGACATTGTCAATGTTCAAAACTAAAGCTTTTTTTACAAAGGACGGGCAGACGTGTCCTTCTTTGCCTGCAACTTCAATTAACACACTTGATTACTCTTTGAATTCTTCAGCTTAACATTATATATTATAAGTTTGTGTCTAATAATTTTTAGGGTTACTGATGAAAAGATCGACATGCCTTTATGCTACCAAGGAGAGGCTAAAATTCATTACAGATTTCTTGAACAAGGTATGGGATAAAATAGTTTTTCAGATTGCATCTTATGGCTATAATAGTGACACAAGGTTCCCCTAAAGTAATTCAAAGTATCTCTTAAGACTTGTAAATTGTTTGTACAATGGATTGGTTTTTAGAAATATGAATCAAAATAATAGCCTATTTATTAATGACCTTAACAGCATGTACGTTTTAACAATGAGTGAATTGGAAAATTCAATGTTAACAGGCATTTATATGGGAATCTTAGTTATAGTAATGTAATCTTAAAAATAATTTGTCCACACCTTCAAAGGCATTCAAGATAATTAACTCAAGATAAGTTACTGTCAAATATATGTGTCTCTTCCATAATATTTTCAGATGAGTTGCTCCTGTACCACTAGCTGTGATGACATCTCATCATGTGTTGCCCTTACTTGCTTTGGCAAATTCCTTCATACAGTATTGGCAGGTTGGGATGAGACAGAATGTATTCGGGCATTTGAATCTATATGTTTCCATGCTAATATGCAGAAAGCTTTAAACCATGTACTGTCTGGAAAGCCAGGTAGGTCTATAATAATGAAAGTTGCAAACTAAGTATGATCCTTGACCAAAACTTCATTACAAGTCTTGCTTGCGGTCAACTAAAATATGGTTTTATCAACAAAGTTAAATTGTCACCCTTTAATGCAGTACATGTTTTAAAGTTTGTTGCTTAATTACAACAATACCATTGAAATTAAAAATATTCATTAGTAAGATATAGCTTATGGGAGATACGAAAAATTCTGTAATGCTTTCAATCTAATAAGTACTGCAGCAGGAGCAAAATCTATAAGCCTCCTTAAAGCCATCGGGGTCATCGCTGTATGAAATGGCTCACATTTTAAAACGGTTAAACAACTTGATTTAAATGCTGGACATGCACTCTGGTAGACATTCGCCAATTAAGGTATGATAGCCTGTCTACCCGGAAAATCTACATCTGAAAATTAATTCAAGACTTTGAATTCAAACTACACGTAGCAGTTTAATACGATTAAGTGTATCACCAGCTTATTTAATTTTTTTTTGGTCAACTTTTGGGGTTAGTATTATTTCTCTACTTTTTTTTAGGAGCAAATTTAAGAGTGGAGTACCATATAAGAATATTCTACAAGAGAGTATTTCTAAATCACAGTCAATCAGCAGCTGATCGAGGGTTTTGGTTGACAAGAATCCTAAAACCATTTCCACTAGTCCATCAAGCTAGAATATTGTACATGTTGTATGGACCAACAAGTGAAGGTATTGGTGTTATCTTTTTTTCTAAAATAAATTCATCATTTAGTTTTCTTTGTATTTTCAAAGATTACTTCACTCACCACTGACATATTAAAGGACAGGTGATAACATATTGAGAAAATCATAAATGCAAGTATGAGGTTCATTTTTTTTTATGCACTGATTACTGTCTGCCCACATGTTTGCTTCAATATTTTTCATTCTGTTTTCCTCTTCAGATGAAATCAGTTGGTTTGAGATGTGTGACCTAACACCCATTGGAACAGATCATTCTCGCTTCAACTTCAAAGAACTAGCCAATGCCATTCAGATTTTGCATTTCAACACAAAGGAATGGTCAGAGGATGACATAATCAGTGTCATGGATGAATTGTCATGTGAGTATCCATGGAAAGACAGCATTAATGATACAACCCTGAAGACTTACTTGTTTAATAAGGGTGGAGTGCCTTAACGTTATTTCACTCAAATGACTTTGTCCCAGCTAAATGGACAAAGGAACCCACGCACTATGACAGGATGAAAGTCAGGTACAAGGCACAAAACATGGTACAATAAAAACTATGGTGCAGATTTCAATGATAGAATTAGCCAGAACAAATTAGCATTATATTACCTGCTATAGCTCATAGTCAACCTGACCAAACACCAGCTGAAAATGAAGATGTCATTTAGCACGGCAAAGCGCTAAATATTTAACTGTTAATAAATCAGAAGACTTGGTATGCTGTTTTTGTTGCAGTTAACCAGCTTTGTGTACGACTAATTTCAATGATTGAAAACAAGTATTATGTACAACACACAAATAGATCTCATAGCATAGCCATCTTGGCCATTTGGTGATGGCAACAGGCTATAGGACTCTCCATCAGCTTGCAGTCTTGTCTTTCCTATTGCTTGGAATGTTATACTTTTGCAAAATATTAAACAATTGTAAACCGAAAACCTGCCATGTAAAAGTATGTGAGGTTACCCTTTCCTCCCTTTTTTGCAAATCGACCAACTCAGTTGTTGTAAATGTAACATCACTAAAAACTCCCGACTTCTACATATTAGAAATGATCAATAGATTCAAATTTACAAGGCAATAGATGCTTACATCTTTTTAAAAAATGCACAAAAACTTGGTTTACTTATCTTTTTGTATAAGTTCATATTATCCGTTTATTCCATGGTCAGCAACCTCCAATCCTTCCATTTATCTGATGCATTTTTTAATAAAAACTGTCCTTTAATTAATTTTTTTGTTGTTGTATAATGTGTGTAAACTGGAAAGACCTGTTTACCAATTACATATGTTATAAAAGGGAAAGGTGTGTTTAAAAAAAAAACAGGATTTCTATGGTCTATCAGCTGTAAATTCCTAATTCTTGAATTGTTTGTATATAAGTTTACTCAACTAGAAGGTGCGCCTTTGCCAACAGCTTAAAGGGAATTGCAGCAATGCTCTTGAAACCAAGTGAAAAAACTATGTTGATATAGCTTATGACATGTTAATCCAAATTAAAATTTGACAAAATCACATTTGCATTGCTGGACTAACTCAATGAAAATTCATGGTCATTAAATATTTAAGCCCTCTCTGATAAAATGGCTGTTACCTTCAAAAATAGTTGTGCAATGGGCTCATGATATACAATTATATTTAACAGAAATACATAGCATGCATTATGTAACTATTTAAATACTTAATTAAAACAAAAGGAACATAATAAGTTATTTGTAATTGGTTAAATGGCTCAAAGCACAAATGTTTTATGACATCTTTCTTGTTTTGATATTTAAGGTATTCCTGAGGAGTGGCTTCCAGAGAACTATGCTAATTTAATGCTTCTGTGTGGAGATGTCATTACATCGAAAACTCTGATCAGTAAAGCAATAAATGGAAGGGTTGTTGAATTATCAAGCATAATAACATCTTTATGTGGGGTGAGTTATTTATTCTATCACCTTCGAATCTGTTTATCAGTTGCTTTCTATATACTGAATATAACAAAGACAATTGATGAAAATTTACTTAGTGGAAAACGTTTTTAAAGGTACTAGAAAAATTAAGTAGGCACCCATATTTAAGCTCTGATACACCAGACTTTATTTATATAATGTTAATGACAGATTGATTTCAAGAATGTGTTACAGATTATGTAAATTCAATCAATTCGATCTGTGGATTGTTTTATTTTTTTTATAAGTGCATGTTTTTAGTCCGTTTACTAATGAAAAATAGTATCTATTTGTTATGGAATTCGGCGAATTGCACCACCGACATTTTGACAGTTCGCAGTTCTATCTGTTGCTTAGCCCGTGTTACAGCCAGAAAGCCTTCTTCGCTGTTGCCACCAATATCATTGATGAAACCAACAATGGACTGTTTCATTTCAATTCTTATATTTTAATACTCCATTATTTTGATTTTACAACATTCTGTCTAATAATACAGATGATTCCATTTTACTTGATTTTGAATACATGTGAGAGATCTTACATCCAAAAATGAAGGTTATTTCTTGTTTGTGTTTATGGTGAGGATTCCCAAAACAATAGATGGAATATTAACCTGGGTTCAGCTTCTCTAACAATACATTAATTAAATTATGATTGCTTTTAATAAACCTTTATCACACAAATATGAATCTGTGCATATTTTCGTCAATTAATTATTTTTTAATATGTTATGTAAACTCTTTCAGGTATGCACAAAGAATGGTTTCAGTCAGGACTACATTATCACTTTAGTCCAGAAAATTTTAGAAATTATGGAAAGCACAAAAGAAAAACTTCATCTCATTTCATCCATTACCGAAACCTTCAAAGAAATTCTCATTGACCTTCATGATTTCTCATCGCAAGGTAATTCCTCATTGATATTATGTTCTATATTATAATAACTCTCTGCTGAAAACTTTAATTTCTTAGAGGGTACCACCAGATTCCTTGGTTAGCTAGGACATCTTCAAGTGTGTTTTCTTTTAAATTTTGTTACTGACAAAATTCTTTACTATATAATCAATGAATATATAAATGCATTGTGTAAATTAAGACTTCATTCCATTAATATAGCTAGCCTTTAGATGGATGAGAATTATCATTTTACTATTCAAGTTGTTTATGGATAATTGCATTGAAATAATGACACTTATTCTTTACATTGTCACACATAATAATTTAAATTGCTTTCTTTTGAACAGATGATCCACAGAGTGATGAATTCCTTTACATGATTTCAGCTGTGACACAATTAACAAAGAAGGCTCTTCATCTTGCTTTTAAAGACATGCTGACGACATAATAGACTGGCTACGTTTTAAAACAGAGTAACAAAGAAACTGTGATATAAAATTATATTTTTATCCATGTTATATATTTCTATGTATACATATATTTATTCCGATCACAAGATTGTTTGTGAGTTTTCACAGCTTGTTTAATTACCATTATTACAAGATTTATTATCAAAAGATTCTACTGTAAGATATACTGTAAAAAATTATAACTCAATCCAATCAGTTCCTCTCCAGACCGTGTACAAATAGGTAATTTTATTTGATACTTAGAGGTTATCCAATGTGAGCCTCTATGTGATACGATGGTTATCCCTAGAGTCTGGTAACTTTACAAATCACCATCCTCTGGTGAGTGATTTTGAAAATTAAGACGAGACTGATATTCATATTATCAGACAGGCTCAAGTTGGATAATCTTTTTCTCACACTACTTTAATTTTGTTTATATTTATTCATATTGTGTTGTACGACTTTTCCTGGTGTGTTTAAATATCTTCAGACACAGTTATGAATATTTATGAGTTTGTCAACCATAACACTTTGTCAGAGCATATCTATATGGACAAAAAAATAAGCCACAACAAAATCAGACTAGGAATTGTTTGTATCAGCTTTGTGTAAAAATAATAAATCTTAGTATTTAAAACGTTTTTTTTATGCTTTCAAGAGGAGGCATTGATATTGTGATGCTTTCTTCTAGGAAGACCCTTACCTACATGGCTGGCCCTGGGATACATGATAATGAGCGCTGGAACGCAAAAAAAGCAAACCTATATTTATGTCTTGACAAAGGACGTCTATATGACCTTAAAGTAATCTGATTTGCTGACCAATCAAAATGAACATGGAAGTTATTTTCACATGTTGAAAGAACGCTTGTTATCACACTTCTCAGGAGTGATGATATCCAGATTGTAATGTGAGAATAAATAAATAAATGTGTTTGTTTAATCTGGGATTACAATATACAGAGATATGAAGCTCGGCCTTATCCAGGCCCAATCCACATAAAATCAGGTACTGGGTATTGTTCTAATTGGTCCGTTTCCGTAAAGAGTCAGGAAAACTGGTGAGCTTGACAGCTGTCAATGCGCATATGCATTACTATGGTGATAGATAGCTCCTGAGAGTCTCTCTCCTTCACGGTTTTTTTGGTTGTTTTAAAGATCAGCAAAAACATATAAATATTTGACATATACGGAATGTGAATATATAACAATGAGCATTAACTTCTCCTCTATTGATATTCAGTGTCAGTTAGGCGGAAAAAACAAGTATAATTGAATCCATTCACGTCCCCAATGTCAAAAATAATCCAAAAATAATATAATATACTATTTGCTTGATTTTTGTAGTCTAAAAAAATAATCAAGGTTTTCTAGTCCAGCATTAGATCGTTTTTTTTTACCCAAATGCACTTTCTCCGAGTTATAATAATAGTACCTTCTATGGAATTAAAGATATTTGTTTATATGTAGTTACATCTTTATTTCTGAAAACAGCTGTAAAATAGAAATATTAAAGAGTGTAATCAAGTAATTTTCGTTCAATGCCACTGTCTTCTTCGCTTGCGAACCAGTAAAGCATCTCGCCAGTTCCCGCGCTCCACGAGAGAGTTCGTGATTCAAGGTTCAAGCTTGCTGTTACATATCCCTGTATATTGTAATCCCAGGTTTAATTGAGGATAAATGTTGTTAAGTGTATTTCACTTAGGCATTGTCAATTTCACCCTGTTACTTGCCTAAATACAGTGGAGAACTGGGATGAAGCCTCATAAAATCCACCCCAGCAATTGCTGGAGCCACACTGTGTGACTCTAATAAACCTGGTTGACAGACGGACTCGAACCTATGTCAATACATTGAAGTAGGATTATTAGGCAGACACGCTTTCCAGTAAGCCACGGTGGGCTGAGAATAAATGTAAACAGTGTACTATTATATAGGTCTTTTTGCACCCAAAATTGCAAAGATATATATATTTTTTTTAAGAGAAAGGCTCATAAATTTCAATTAGTATTCAGTAATGCAGAATTTTCTATATATACAATTCTATATTTCATAAGTTACATTGTCGTACGAGAATAACCAAATAACCAAAATTTAGTAGTGATGTGAGTTGGGCCGTAATACCAGAGGCTATAATAGTATAGTAAATGAAATCTTACACAAAAAAAAGTTATTCAATTTTATCCTCAAAATAACAAACTCTTATTCTTAGGATTCCAACATACAGATAAGTTATTGTAGAATAGAGCATCCAAAACTTTCAACCTCACCACTAAAGGCTACTACAAAGCCAGGTAAATGTCGGTAATACTGTATACAACAAACAATGCACACAATGCAGAACAGATTTCCAAATCAAGCTACTATTTGTTATTATACAGAGATCATTCTTCCTGGACAGTAGCCTTTAATAGTGCCATGGATTTTTGTTTCTGGAGCTATAAGTATAAAAAATATCTTGGATACAAATTACTTAAATACAACATTTTGTTGTTTGAGACCACTTTTTGTGGGACCAACGTTTGAAATCAGCCCTCCAAAAAAGGTATTTATTTTTTCCAAAGCTTAAAGAATGTTACAGCCTCTTGTTTCATGGCCAAACTGTTACTGCTGATATTTGACCCATTTGACATTCTGTCATGGTGATTTTATTACAAATGAAACATCAGCAGATATACTTAAATTTAGATTGAAATCTGTTTGAAATTATTGAGTCTTTCTCTTTAATGCAACTTATCATTGCAAAAATCTCTTGATTGAATGCTGAACAAAAGCTGCTCGCTTAAATAGTAAATCAGTTTTATTCTGAAACATCTGCATAATTACAATTTTTTGCTTTTCAGTCCAACATTGCTGAGATTTCAGTCAAAATACCTAAATTATAGTTTTACATTGAGCTAAAAATACAAAAATGTACTAGTTTCAAACCTTTATCAAATTTTTATTTTGAAAATGTTTAAATAATTCAGTACATGTATTTTGAAGTTTGAATGTTATTATAAAGTTATACAATTAGAAAGTTTGATAATACCTGGCTGTGATATGTAAAGTAAACTTGATCAACAATCTAGTGTATATTTGTGAATAAAATACTTTACAATTAGCAAATGGCAACAAAACTAAAACCACCTCTGGTTATTCTGATTAGTACATGTGATTTAAACTGTAGTAAAGTTTAATCTTTGCTTGGTTATGTTAATAATTGGAGTATTGCAATTCTTGCAAGAAAGGTAATTTTATCTTTCAAAGAGGGTCTTCTGTCCTCACAACATTCGTGATAGTCACGAAGTGGCATTAATAAATGACATCACACACACATTTATCCATTTGGGCGTTACTAACTTCAAGGGCCACACAGCTCAACCATTCAGGGTCAGAGTACAGCCTGCAATGCCCCTTTTATAATACAGAACAATTTAATTGCCTTGTTATTTAGCATTATGGATAGATTTATACTGAAAATGAGATCACATATGAAAGCTTATAGAATCTTGACAACCTGTATATATATATATATACATGTAAGCGCTAAGTAGATATTTAACACATGTCTACTCTGTAGTATAGAAAAACCCTTATTTTCATGTTGAAAACTCATAATTCATAACAACAGCTCAAAATCATTATTGGCTTAGAATTATGAGGATTTGTAATCATCCATGCTTCCCACAAGCAACTAAACTCTATATAAGCAATGATTATATACAACATGAACTGAATTATCTATCACGGAAATGCAGCCTGCATTTCTGGTGGAGTTTGATCCAGTGAACTCTCATGGCTGCTGCTCATTCTTATAGAGCGTCGGCGTAATCTTTCATTAGCTTGGCGTCTCAAGGCAGTGTTTAGACGAGAGGATCCCCACATCCACATCGAGTCCGGTATCACAGATGAAATCCAAGCCTAAAAATATAAACTGCTCTGTAATTTTATTTGATTGAGGCTAAAGGTCACACTGTTTGATTACAGATTACTGTCATACTCAAAGGTATTTCACATATATGACTGATTGTCCACTCCTTACTCTTTTTACTAAAATGCTGGGGGAAACATGTAACAACTACCCACTGGATTGTCCCAGTCACCTCATGTGACTGCTTCATATACCCGCGGTTCACTCAGGGACTGGAACCTGTGAGCTGTATATCGAAGGAGGATCACTCATCTGACAGAGCCATGAACGCATTATGGCTCATAAATTATCTTGTTACAGGTATCACATTGTTTTCAATTCAGTAACAATGAATATATAGCAGTCCAACCATAGTAAAATTATATTGAAAGCCTACTGAATCTTAATTATCACAAAATACAACAAATTTTTTTTTTAAAGTTTGTAACAACATATGAACATGGACGGTTTTGGGTACCTGCAAAGTATGAGGCCAATATCCACTTGTACGATTTGAATATCCCAGTGTTGATACAGCATGTTTAGCATACTCAGTGGCGGATGGTATGAAGAAACTGGACTGTGACAGTGTCTTACTAAACTGAGTCATTCTTGTTGCTACATAAAATGGCAATAAAGATTGCACAACAATGCCTTTGTCTCTGTATTCATAACCCAAAGCCTGGGCAAAGTAGTCCAAGTAACTCTATAAAAAAAAGATAGCAAAATTACATATAATTGTTTTATTTATTTTTATATACTATTATCAATTTAGTTACAGGCAGTGGTTGGAGCCAGCTTCCTGTTGCCCTGGTGCTCTTAGAGCTAAAGGGGAACAGGAAGCCGATTGGTTTGTCTTCGTATTGTGTCCTGTATTTGTAGTTTGTTGCCAGTGGCACCGACGGTGGTTCCTTCACGGAATCACCCATTGGCCTGGCATGTGTCGTGTGTGTGAAATAACCATAAGTACAGCCTTAAACCCCAATCACACAAACAAACAAATATATTTTTATTGTAGAGAATGACAAATTTACAGGTTTATAGATACATGTATGAATGTGACATAGATGTTCATGGTTGAAATTCAACAAATTTTACAATACAAACAAGATGGTTTGATTATCTTATAGAATTCTAGATGATTTCCATGGAAAAACATACTTATTTAAAAGATGAAAGCAGTCATTGTGTTAGTAGGGCTTTTTACTGTTAAGAGAACACCCGTCACATAAGGGAAACACCAAATAAGCAATGGAACTGACAATTTGGGCTGGCCCGTTGTTTAAAATAAAATAAGTGGGTAAACTTATTAACTAAATCAACAAATTAGAGTGAAGTATAGTAACAACTCCGAAGAATGATAATAAATTCAATTTGATTCAACATTTTAGTTGATCAAAAAATCATCAGGAAACTGAAATGTTAGATTAAAATGAATTCATTATCTCTCTTCAGAGCTGTTACTAAACTTTACTATGTTAAACTACTCAGTGATATTCATAACATTAAGAGTCGAAATACCCTTGAGCATTGTGTTTGGGGGGTTATTAAAGTGCCCTAATTTTACAACCATCTATTGACTAGTTGGTGGAGATTTTACAGATAGTCTTGAGATGGAAACTGACCTTGGTAGCAGCATAGACTGTCATCTGTGGTGTTATATGAGTAGAAGCTCCAGATGATACCATTATCACAGCACCCTTCCTCCTAAACAGATTAATGAGTCAGCAATACAGTCAAAAATACAGTTAAAACAATATTTCATATAAAATGACTGCACTATAGAACAGCTGTATCTATTGTTCTTTCCCTCATATAATGATGGCTCACCAGTACAATCATCTTCCTATGCAAGGGTCAGTATGTATAAGACAAGACTTCCACATTACTATCCCTTGCTGTAATTCGAAGGGAAAACGTGGCAAAAATATCATTGGACTATGGTAGAAACATGTAGGCCAATCAAAAAGGCGTTTACACATCAAAGTCTATACAACAAACAAGCGTGGCGCCACTGCCAATTAACATATCTGTGATGATGTCAGGACTCGCTAATGGGACTAAGATCATGCATGTATATTACATGTATAGCCAACTTGTCATCCTGTGTTTAGACCGCCTCTTTCTTATTCTAAGAAAGCCCCAATCTGATTGGGTAGAGTAAAGAGATATCATCCAAAAGTAGCTGTATAGGACAAAAACATTGATGTAATAAGACAATGTGACAAAATGTACAGTGTAAGACTTGGACAGCACAATCCCGAGAAAAGATGATCTTAATCTTCCCCTGATTTTTTTTTTTCAGTGAAGCTTTCTGTTTGTTACCTTTTTAAGCAACAAGTTTTATACAATCACACCTTTATCAAGATACAGGAACTATTCTACAAATTAAGTTTGTAACTTAATGGACTATACATTTTAGAAAATAAGGTAAATATAACTTTGACTTACCGTTTTACCATCTGAGGTAAGATCATATGGGTCATCTGAACAAGAAGAAACTTATAATCAATAAGACAGTTTGTTTGTTTGTTTGTTTGATTGGTGTTTAACGTCGTACTCAAGGGTATTTCACTTATATGACGACGGACAAAAATACAGAACAGCACAAACAAATCTGCTTCCCGTTACCCTTTAGCTCTGCAAACACCAGGGCAACAGAAAGCAACCTCTTTTCTCGCCTCTTACGATCGAGGGAATATTCTGCAGGGCCATGACCCACCCGCTCCCTCACGGGGCCAATAAGACAGTAGTCTATCATAACAATTGTGTGCTACATGTGGAATATTTTGGTTTACTCAAGGGTAATTTATTTAATTAAGTTAATATAGGATACAAGAATAAGATTTCTATAGAGTATATATACTATATTGGTCAGTAACCTAATATTATAAACTCTATTCTAATTGAAAAATGATGAACATGTAGTACAGGAAAAAAAAGTTGTTTTAATTGCAAAGGATGAATAAATAATATTTTAAATTACATGTACTTACCATAGTTGCAGCAGCAACGTTGACATTTACAAGCTGCCATAGTCTCTATAAATAATATAAAAAAGAAAATGAGTTTATAGTCACATCATTATCAAACAGACAGTTCTGTTATAAATAGAATTTGCATGTGCAGAACACAATAGACTGAGAGTCACAACATACCTCTCTTGGGACATCTAAGAACATCTGTGGAAAATCATACATCACTCCAACATTGTTAACTGTAATAAAAAATATCATATTGTTATACCTCTTGTTAATTTATTTAATTCTGATTCGTCGAAAACATGTCAGGCTGCTTAAAATACAATATAAGGTCACATGATAATGGATTTCTGTCCATGCTTTGTAACAGTAGTAATTTTACATACTGGAGCATGGGACATGATATTTGTTTTGCCACCTTTCAGAGTTAACTTTCTTTCGTTTAGGTGACAGTGTTTTGAAGTAATGCAGATGCTAATACTGGCATGTGAAAGCATTCTCTTGTAAAGCAAACAAAGGCAAATGGGTTAGAATGCAAGTCTTGCTAATGTTTACAACTGATAAAAACTATCCCAAACAATGGGAAAAGTATATATAATAACAAAACAAGAACTGCATGTCTGAGAAAGGAACATGTATGAGCTCCAGACAAATGATGTTTCAGTCTTAAACAAGGAGTGTTTGTATATAATCTTATAAGTCAAAGGAAATATTTCATGTTTGTACTAAATAAATAACATATTAAAGCTCCACCATCACATCACAGGCCTGTGCTGTTGGGGAGAACGGTCAGAACGGGGTTTCCCCGTGGTTATGCAAACTTAATTTAGGAGGACCTAT
>JAQQZZ010108269.1:0-10245 GCA_030265115.1 Mopalia vespertina | reverse complement strand
CCTCAAAAGTGAGTTCACCATGTGAAGGTTGATTGATGTGTTGTTAGACTTACCTCAAAAGTGAGTTCACCATGTGAAGGTTGATTGATGTGTTGTTAGACTTACCTCAAAAGTGAGTTCACCATGTGACTTATTGATACGACTAGAATGATCCAGAGTTATCACTCCCTGAGGTTTACGTAAGGCATCGTGCTGTAAACACAATAAACATTCCGTTATGAGTGTCAAGCCACTATGGTTCAGTCTGTTCAGTGTTGAGCCTTTATTGCTCAGTCAGCAGAGTTGAGATTATATAGCTCAGTAATTAGAGTACTGAGCCTCTATAGCTCAGTAAGTAGAGTGCTGAGCCTCTATAGTTCAGTAATTAGAGTGTTGAGCCTCTATAGCTCATTGAGAAAAATGATGAGCTCCTATAGCTCAGTGAGTAGTGTTGAGCCGCTTAAGGTCAATCAGTACAGTGCTGATCCTCTTTACCTCAGTAAGCAGAACATTGAACTTCAATAGTTTATTTAGCAAAGTTGAGACTCTAAAGCTCAATAAGTATTCTATTGAGCCCTTGCAGCTCAGTAGCGTTGAGCCTCTATTACTCAGTCTCTAGTGTTGAGCCTCTATTCATATAGCTCAGGCAGTAGAGTGTTGAGCCTGCAAAATGGCAGTCAGCAGAGTGCTGAGCCTCTATAGCTCAGTCAGTAACGTTGAGCCTCTATAGCTCAGTCAGTAGCGTTGAGCCTCTATAGCTCAGTAAGTAGCGTTAAGCCTCTATAGCTCAGCCAGTAGGGTTGAGCCTCTATAGCTCATAGCTCAGTCAGGAGCATTGAGCCTCTATAGCTCAGTCAGTAGTGTTGAGCCTCTATAGCTCAGTCAGGAGCACTGAGCCTCTATAGCTCAGTCAGTAGTGTTGAGCCTCTATAGCTAAGTCAGTAGCGTTGAGCCTCTATAGCTCTTAGTAGCGTTGGGCCTCTATAGCTCAGTTAGCAGAGTGTTATCTTTTGGAGAATGAGGAAGTAGATTACCTGTGTTTTATAATATGACATCTCTAATTCCCTGAGAACAAACCAACGACGCTTCCATGTTTTTACTTTACCACCCAGTTTAGATAAATAACCACATCTCTCCAACGTGTCCTGGAAACAAATACAATACCATTTATTGTCTGAGTTAACACAATTTTATTACTTGACAGCCCATTTAAATCTAAATGTGCTCTGCAGCACTGTGTTCTTGTATAAAAATCTCATAAAATCTTATCAAACTAAGAGTTGATTGGTTCATTTAGAATGACCAATCGTCTTTTTCTTTTTGGACTGTGAAGTAAATTATAGTTACTGTTGATTTGATCAACCAGAGAAGAAAGAGTAGAAATTAAAACTCACAATTATCTGTGAAATTTTTAGATCAATTTACTGTGTTGAGAATAAAATATGTCTTGGATGAGCCGGAGTTTACAAATAATTAGTTCCCAATATTTTCAACATGGCTTCTCTTCAATCGAGGTATCCAGCTTATAGCATACATGTTCTCTATATGGATGATACATCACAACTTGATGCAGGTCTGGCTTGTTTTGGGTTAATTTGATATTTACCACAGCCTTAGTGTAGCTGGGGTTTTACTGAACAGCTGGGAACGTGACCTTTTATGAACCCTAACAAGCCTGACCTAGTTGAACACCAGTTGAAGGGGCTTTGCATCAGATCATAATGTAACACAAACCAAACAGGACGAGATTCTTTGTTGGATTTTAATCAGATTGCTTGCCATTTTATCTAAGAGAACACCAGAGGAAACATCAAACAATGTTTAATAAAGACAAGATTAAAGACAAAATTAAGATTATGTGAGTACATGTATATTACAAGACGAATTACACAATCGTCCCACTCACCCTTTTAGCAGAATCTGTTGTATATTTGAGAAGTTTTAATTCCGGTTCAGAATTCTCAGAGTCACTTTTACAGGAGATTTCATCAGGAGGGAGGGCGTAATCACTAGATGTTTCTGATCCAATCGATGAACTGGATACACCTGGAGGAAAAACAAAAGACAGTCAATTAACCCATAAATATATTTTATTTTAAAGTCAAAACTATTTGGGCTGCCGTTACATATGTAAAATGTCCTTCAAATGGAGGATCAAAATATTTATTATGTGTATTTTTCTAGAAAATAATTTGTTTGTTTAAATGAGATACAATTTTCAAAGTCTTTTTGTTTTGTTATAACTAATTCCTCTACATTGTTTATATCCAATGTTTAAGATCTGTATGACATCTGGTTTAAAATGTGTAGATGCTTTCTAAAAAGAGTAGACTTGCATTTACATGTAAGTAACAGCTGAGAATCCGGACATTTCAAACTGACGGTTTAAAACAAAAACACACAATTGTATCTTAATTTATAAGCAATTTGCCCTAGTTTTTATAATAGTACATCAATCTCATCTAGTACATGTACATATTGGTCGATAATAATACTACAAGGAAACACTCAAATTCTGCTATGTGAGCAGAACAAAGATATTCATTTACGCAAATTATCTATTTCAGTGGTGGGCATTAATACAATCATAGATTAAACAAGCTATCAAGTTTATTAACAAAAAAAAACAAAAAAATTAGGCCTTTTAAGGGTTAGAAAATCGTTAAAAGATAACATGTGTAACTTATGAACCCAGATGTACACAGTGAGTGCTGCAAGGCAAAATCCCTGAAATGGTCGGAACTGTGCAATTCAAGACGGTAATTTTGCCGGGAATCACACCATTTTTCAACATGGAGTAGTGCACTTTGTCTTTTCATAACTGGTAATTCTGATTTAAAATTTGGAACATGTATAGGCTGTAGTTATACTAATTTAAATCTGGTTAGTCATTTTTGGTAGTATACTTTCCTCGCTCCCCCACAATCAACGTACCTCTTTTCATTGCACCGGAACTGCTGTGGACTACCGCCTTTTTTGACAGTGTTGTTGTTGTCTTTGTGCCATAAGGTCCTGGAACTGTTACCATAGTTTCACTTTCGTTTGTATTCAAAGATGCTCCAGTTGCTGTAAGCTTTGATTCTGCTGTCATGGTGACTGGGGATTCATCATTGTCTGAAGAGTCTGAGGTGGAGTCTTCAGTGAAGGGAACATTCCTTATTTGTGCAGCTCTCTAGCAACAGAGGATCGAAAAACTATTATTCTAACAAATCTGTTAAATATGTACTACTTGTACATAAAGAATAGTAACCAGTTGGCCTCAAATCATAAACAACATGTTAAATCCTTTGAAGACTGGAACACATCATGACCTTTAGAACTGCTTATTTTGGACACAGGCATCATTGTCTGAGAGATGCATACTTTAGGGGACTTGGAATTTGGGCACAGCTATTACTGGTGCAATATGGGTGCAATTTAGAGCCCTGATGTTCTTGAAAGAACAATAGAAGTGTATGCCTTTTATGGAAAGTTTTCATTTGTTGTTCATTTGGAAATATTCAGTTAGTTTTTTTTTAATCCTACATTTATAGATGTCTTAGAATAGAACAAAGAACACAAAATTCCTTTAAATAACTTTAGGTCAAAATAAAGCGTCTATCCTTTTAGGGAGTGGGGTTTGCTTTTTCCTAGGGTATTTACGTTATATGGGTTATCCATTTCTTACTCAAACTTTCCTTAATATAAAGTAAAACTGAGAGGAAACTCTCTTAAAATCCACACCTCAGGGGGAGACCTGAATTTGTAAGCAGTATGTGGAGCAGGCCAACTCTGGGCACCGTCTACAGGCTCAACCAAAATATGTAGGGGTTGTCATCCATAACATGCTCATAAAATTGTTGTTTCAGGGGCAAGCAAAATGCCCTGTTGTTGTCACCAGTCATCTTGGTTGTTCCCCACCCATCCGTACTAAACATACATATTTGTTTTCTCATTTCATTCACTTAAACGCAGTCAAATAAGGTTGCCTCAGATGAAAGTGTTTTGGATTTTTCAGGCCCTGCATTTAAGAAAGATAACTTAGTAGTGTTGATTTAATCTTCTTGGCCGGATTTAATTTACCTACCCCTTTCAATGTAGCGTAGACAGGAACAGAGATGTCTTTGTACAGATCATTAGTGGTGAAAGCTTCAGCTATGGACAACGATAAGTCTGCATAAAGAAAAATAATTGTGTTAAGTACATGTCTTCAGTAGCCATGGTTGTCTGCCAAATTTCACTCTTCATAGCTTTCTCAGCTTGGAAAACCAACAGTATATGGAGAAAATAGAAACTAAACAAAATGTTCAATCTAAGGCTGATTTATAATCCCTGGTCAGACAGCTGTTGAAACCACAAAAATTCAAATAATCAAGTTTGTTTTAATGTTTGACTGAGGTCTTACTTTCTATTTAGAACTTTTCTGTCTGACTCGACTTAGACGTTTATGAAATAATACATGCATATAGTAAACTATACGTAAATAAAAGCATCTACAGGTTTTCATCAAAACAACATTAGGATAAAGTTAATTACAAGATGGAATTTCTGGTGTATAGGGCTTAATTAATTCAAATAAAAGAGAGAATTTCCTACCTGTAGGGCTTTTGACTGGCGGTTTTAATTTAGGATTCTTGCTGCTTTCTGTGTATGACTGGAAAATAAAATGAAGTATACATGTCAGGCATCACAAGTTATATAATATGAATCCCTCAACATGGCATATTCTTCCTTCCTTCCTTCATAAGTACTCTCAAAATTGGAGCAAACTTTTTATGAAGAGAGCCAAAATTATCGTCATGGCCTGCTGATAATGACCGAATTGTTTAAAGTGTTTACATAACAAGTCCAGAATAAATTAACCTATCACACTTCTGGAAAATCATGCGACCACAGAATCACAGTTGACTGAAATAACATATTTTGGTGAGAGGTTGTCATCTTACATTGTGTTCGTGACAAAGTTGACATTTTATCCAAAAGTTGACATTTGACCTTGATCCTATTATTGCTTGTTTAAGAAGCGGAAAGGTTCTAACCACAAAAACAATCAGAACTTACCCATGATGGATGTGATTTAGATGTAGGTGTCAATGGCTTACTGTGGCCTCTCGACAATTGACGAGCCGACGAGTCCGATATTGCACTATTATACTCCAGTTTATATCCTCCTAAATCCACTGGGGTGTAAGTTTGTAAGTCAGATGATTTAGTATACTTAAGCTGACTAGGTTGAGATTGATCTCGTTTGATGTACGGCATTGTAGATGCAAAAGAGAATGAATGACTAGAAGGGTCAGTGTGACGATGTTTTTCAACGAACATTTCTGTCAAAGAACCAGACGGAGTTGTGGGAGGTGCCTGAGGAAAAAATGGCGTTACTGGCGTTCTGGGTGAGTTCAGCGAAAGAGACAGCGAAACTGCAGCATCATCCGAATTTATTTCTTCTATGTCTTCACAAATGTTTTCTGAACTATCTGGACTGTGTTCAACTTTTCCTGATCCATTTGTGTTGGCCGAAGCACGAGAGGACGAATTGGAAACACGGGACACATTGGATTCAGACACACGCTGAAGACGAGTTAACGGGTCCTGACTTCCGTTACTAGAACTGACTAGGGAGTCAAGAAGTCGCGCTTCTTGAAATACTTTGCGCTCAATTTTTATCTGTGGAGGAAAAGATCTTTTCGGCTCATATTTACTCTCATGATTGCGGTCTATTTCCTGATATATTGGGTGTGCACCATTCTGGTCCATGTCCTCCATGCTATCATCGGAGTCAGAACTCAAGTCATCGTCACGCCTGTCCGTGCCATTACCATCTAGTTGACCGTCCAGCCTCATTGAACCTAGCGCAGCAGGAGAAGGTCGTTGTGGGATTTCAGGAGGAGTACTCGAGTTAGAACTTCGCCTTCTTATACTACATTCCTTCAAATATACAGAAACAAATTCATTAGTTTTTTCCCCATAGGCCAAATAGAAAATTGGGATGTGTTTAGGAACTGTATCCATGAGATTCGTCCACCTTGATGACAGGCAATTGTAATGTGTAATAAGTTGTGGTCAGGGGTTTATAAATGTTCATACACTGTATATTGATTTTTTTACTGAAATTTTTTTTTTTTTTTTTTTTTTTTGGGGGGGGGGTCATATTGAAAAGGATTATACCTGCAGACTAGCCCTGTAAATCTCTTTGGCTGCTAACGTAGGTAGAGCTTGAAGGCGATCCCGTAATAAATCCACCTGATCTTGTAGAAGTTCATTATCTGCCTGTAAATCACGGTTCTCCTGTTCTAACTGAAATAGAAACACAAATAGCATCGCGTTATGTCAAATCTCTACATTACAACAATACCACATTGAACTGATCCATAATTTGTATTTAAATCTGACTCAGAATGGGCCAGACTTTTTTCTTGACAACGATTTAAAATGGAGCACTATGGAACCTTGATAATTTACTCGTTATTTCACCTAAACAATGACTTTCCATTGCAGTTGAGTTTTGTGGAAACCTGTGAAGGAACATAGCAAAAGTTATCCAGAAAGCCCATGCGAGCTCAGCAGTCACCAAAATCATCACTTAAACGTCAAATGACAACTTTGAAATTGTAGAGTATATTGAATAGAACCCACAGTCGGTAATGCAATGTTATGCTATTAGCAATGACACGACCCCTTTATAACACTGTAATCAGTCCCTTAGAAGCATAACCTAATAAGTTTATAAATTCAATCATTATGAGAACTGAGTGTTGACATACCATCTGAAGTTTACGGGATACCCATTCTTTAATACGTGAAGCTTTCTGTTCAACTAAGTCGGCATCTTGATGTCTAAGTGTTTTCTGAAATAAGAGATCAACAACATCATGTATATAGGTTTGATAGTTTGACTTTAATCTTGTACTTAAAGTTATTCACTCATATGAGCATGCCAGCCCAATGGGTGAAGGAATCCACCCTCGAGGTCACTGGCAACAAAGACAAGGCAGGACATAATACAAAGACGCTACAAAGAGATTGGGTTCATGTTGCCTCTTAGATCGGAGAGCAGCAGCGAACATTCAGATTAAAACCAGGGGCTCATTTCACATAGCGATCCTAGCTTGCATTGAACGTAGCTGTCATGGCAACAATGTCTTCATGGTATTTACGTTTAATGTAAGCTAACATCGCTTTGTGAAAAGGGCCCCATATCTGAATTTGCTCTTCGAGCTTGATTGTTACTGCAGTCCGGCCAGAGACAACTCGAGCTGATACAACGACACGTAACACGCACTGTAGTACATAAAATCTCTATATATATACCAAATAACGTCAAGTAGCTTTTCTAGAATGATAAGTCATAGAGCATAGAACTTTGTATTGAGTAAAACCAGTTATCTAAACTGCCAATTTATTAATCAGAACCAAACTGTTTATATAGTATTTGTGTAGATGAACCTTGGACATAAAAAATCTTTTTATCCAAAGGTCATTGAAATAACGAGGAACCCCAGAGTGTACAGACATCAATGAATGTGGCAATGAAAGGTAATTTCAGCCACATAATACGAGGGATTGATTGAAGCCATTTTACAGAGTACCCTTACAGAAGAATTTAAGTTTACATCTAGCCAAAGTTGAATGAATCTATGACGTTTTGGTTTCCCTTTGGTGTAATATTGATCAGTGGTAACTAAATTTATTAAAACCATTTTCAGATGTAGATATATATTAACTTTAATTTAAAACCATTTTCTAAATATAAATAATAAGCTGAGTAGCTAGTACGAATGGCTTTTTTGGAAAAAAAATATGCTCATAATCCTAGTCAAATCACCGTTTCCTCCTTTTGTTTAAGAACTGTTTTTTTCTTCAAAGAGCAAAAGAGTAAAAGTTATGGTGTTTATCACCTTTTTGGTACAATATGCAATGTCGGCCATATTTTTTGTGAAACCTTGTGAAATTGACCACATCTATAGTATTAACAGAAAAAGCGTTTGAAGTTAATATCTGCATTTGAGTGATGGCTGTTTTGGCTCACAGAGTTAAATGCAATCCTATCGGTTTCTTAATTGGAGGAAACTATTTTCCAAGTTTGAAATATGTCCATGAATTTGTTCTTAAGAATTGTGTTCACAACACATTCAGACGTACATATTGCAAAATTATGCAATGGTGGCCATTTTGTTTTACTGAACTAGGTGATATCAATACCAATTCGTCCTCTTAAGGAAAGCACAGTTAAAGTTTCAAGTAAATCGGTGAATTTGTTCTTAAATTAACATGTTAACAGCACCAAGGCGTCAATATTGAAAAATTATGCAATGGTCATCATATTGTTTTGCATAATTTGGTGAAATGCAATTCTATCCTTCGTCTTAATAGAAGAAAGCTTAATTCCAAGTTAATAAGAGTGAATATCGTAAAATCATGCAATGGGGGGAAGCTACTGTAAAAGTTTCGAGTTATTCAGTGAATTTGTTATCGAAATGATCATTAAGACATGAATATTGAAAAATATGCAATGGCGGCCATATTGTTTTGCGCAATTTGATGAAATGCAATCCTATCCTACATTGTATATCTTAGTAGTAGGAACTTAACTTCCAGGTTTCAAGTTCTTCTGTGAATTTGATCTCAAAATAATCATGTTCATAACATATACACGTAGGCGTGAATATTGTAAAATGATGCAATGGTGGCCATTTTGTTTTATGGAATTTGATGAAATTCACTCCCATCTGTTGACTTAATAGGAGGAGAATATATTTCAAATTTCCAAGTTAATCTGTAATTTGATTACAGTTATCGTGTTCACAACATATCCAGATATGAATATTGTAAAATGATGCAATGGCAGCCATTTTGATGTAGGGAATTCGATGAAATTCAATCCCATCTGTTGTCTTAATCGGAGGAGACCATATTTCCAGTTTCAAGTTAATCCGTGAATTTGTTACAGAGTCAAAGTGTTCACAACATATAGAGATCTGAATATTGTAAAATAATACAATGGCAGCCATCTTGTTTTACATAATTTGGTGAAATGCAATCCCATCTGTCATCTTAAGGAGGAAGCTACATACCAAGTTTGACGTTAATCCGTGAATTTATTCTCTACCTCCCGTGTTCACAACACATACAGGTATGAATATGCTAAAATTATGTAATAACAGCCATATTGTTTTATGGAATTTGGTGAAATGTAATCCCATCCATCGTCTTAACAGGAGGAAGCTACATACCAGGTTTGAAGTTAATCTGTGAATTAATTCTCTACTTGTTGTGTTTACAGCACATACAGACATGAATATGCTAAAATTATCTAATACCGGCCATTTTGTTAAAAGGACTTAGGTGAAATGCAAGACCATACCACGTCTTAACAGGAAGAAGTTACATACGAAGTGTGAAGTTGATCAGTGAATTTGTGTTCAAGCTAGGGTGTTCGCAAACATTTGCGACGGATGGACGGATGAACGGAAGGACAGACGCCAAGTAGCATTTCTAAGTCCCCCCCTACTATAGTATTGGTGGACAAAAAAAAAGGGGAAAAAATAAGACTGATTAGTGTTTTATGCCGTGCTTAAGGGTACATGTATTTCACTTATATGACAGCTGTATATTCCAACAATAATTGACACTATCACAACCAAGATCTCAGGCATTTTGATAATGTGGGAAAGCAAATCTTCCTTCAGTGCTAAGTAAAGACAGCACTGTACTCTTGAAACAAACTTCTCTTAGCCAGAGGTGCAGAATTAGGTCTACATCCAATTTTAAATAATTATGTTTACCTGTTCTTCTATTCTTTGTTCAAGTTGCTTTATAGTTTCATCTTTTTGTTGACCGGACAGTTGCAGCTCGTGTAATTGTTTCTCCATCTCCGAGGGTTCCCAGTTCATAGCCGCTAACCGCTGCTCCATTAGCTTTAACTAAAACATACACAACATCAAAATATTCATTAGTAATTAAAAATTACTTAAAACATTATCAACAACAACTTATTTAATATATTCATTAGTAACTAAGGTATTTAAAACATAATCAACAACAACTTATTTAATATATTCATAAGTAACTAATGTACTGAAAACATAAACAACATCAACTTATTTAAAATATTCATAAGTAATTAAGGTACTGAAAACATTATCAACAACAACTAATTTAAATTATTCAGAAGTACATGTAACTAAGGTAGTTAAAACCTAATCAAAAACAACTTATTTAAAATATTCATAAGTAATTAAGGTACTGAAAACATTATCAACAACAACTAATTTAAATTATTCAGAA
>JAQQZZ010108258.1:0-15700 GCA_030265115.1 Mopalia vespertina | reverse complement strand
CCCCCCCCCCCCCCCCCCCCCCCCCCCCCCCCCCCCCGACGGGGGGGGATACAGTAACAGAAAACTTAACAATGCTACCTGAATGACACTGGCTAGCTGCAGTAATTACTGTCTACAAAGGGCTGCTTCTAATAATCCTGGTGATGAAAGGAATGGTTTGGCTGGTTGTGACATAACTGACCAAACAATAGCCTGGGGGCATATTCTGGTCTGTGTTAGTCTAAAGGGAAAGTGACCAGAGACAGGGTGACTGGCAGCCATTCTTCCCTGGCAGACACTTTACATCAACCTGTGCTTTATGCACTGGCCAGGTAACAATTGAGCCCACACCTGTCTACCCCTTGTAATTATCACCCGTGGAGGGAACTGCCATCTATTCTTTGACTGCTCTCTATTTGTCCTGTTCGATCTTCAGTTGACAAGTGGTGTATATGTGGAATTGCTCACAAAAAACCTTCCTGTTATTGAGGAGCTCACTTGCCGTTGTCCAGCAACAAACAGCGCACATGTTTCTTTGATGCCATATTGTCCTATGGAATTGGAACAAATTAATGATCAGATTTTGAACTTTAAGCCTTTTACTTTTTGATGTCCTACACAAAGGTATGCCCTGTTTTATCTCTGGCAATGCCTTCATTTTGTTATTTGTAGAGAGATACTCAGGTAGTGAGTTCAGATGTATATCTCAGCCAAATTAATTCAATTACTTTTAGATTTACTCTATGGCCTAGTACTCAATCTTGCCTGAAGCACTTTCTGATGACAGAGATGAAGTCCATTCTGGAAGATGTCTGATAGACAGTAAACTATTCACATCTTCTGATGTCTGTGGACTATCTCTGGAGTACTGTTTACATAGAGGGTTACAAATTAATAGATCTTTCTCTGGACCTATTGATTAAATCTGTGTAGATGTTGAGGGCCGTCAGATAGCCGCTAGACATCAGGCTAAACTGATACTGTTGGCCATACCAATTAAATGCTCTTTACCTTGACCATATGTTTGGTCGGTGTTGGACTGACAAGCCCTGGGGCTCTGTTACTCATTAGAACAGAAAGTGTTACTAAAGGGGATGGCTGTACAATTAACTTAGTACCATGTCTGGAAATACCTGCTCACCCCCACACAGCATTTAGCTCCATCCAGAGTTTGCTAATAGTTTAAGATCTTTTCAATCTCTGTAGAAAGTTGACCACTTATGTAATGTGTACATAGGTTTCTGTAAATAGATGAAGTCAAGTTGAACAGATTCTGTAGAACATGTTGACACTAAATCTCATGAACTTTCTCTAACTTGCTGGACTTGTTCTGAAATTTATTCCTTCTTCTATATATCATTTTAAGACAGCTCTTAAAATAATCCCCCCTTCAAAATAGCTTTTAAAAATATTTCTTCATATCAGTACTTTTTCTGAGTTATGTTATGTTATGTTTTAAAAAAATGTTCTTAAGACCATTCCTTCTCCAAACAATATTTGTGAGATTATTAAATCATTCTATGCTGTCCCTTCAAATTGCCCTTGGTTTTCAATAAATCATATTTTTTCATTTTATTGAATCATATTCAACTTTTCTATTCCAAATTTGTAAGCACTTGTCAGTCTTGTGTATTTCATGTTTTTTTTATCAAACAAACCTCCACTTCTCAGGTATCATTTGTATCATAAACTGAACAGGTTTAGCAGTAAATCAGCTGAGTCATACAGAAAAACCAATTAAAGGCCATCAATAAATTACCCAGTGTTGTCATTGCATCACTTTAAAAACGCTCTTTGTAGAGACATTTACAGGGCTTTTAATGACCGAAACAAGCCAGACTGTCTTTGTTTGAGTCACCGTCCATTATGACTACATCTTACAGTATGGATAGGAGCCAGAGAGAAACTAAAACGTCATATGGCAGAACAGCCAGTCTCACTGTTAATAAAATTGGATTGTAAGCTTCTGCATTAGCACAGAATAACTTATTGAAATGAATTTCCAGCTACACTTTTTTTATAGTTATGTTTAACAAGCATTAGGGGTGATATTCTGGATGTAATTTATTCCACTACATATAAATTTATAGACACAAAGGTCTTCCCAACAAGTAGTCTTAAAAGTAAAACTATAGCAACATACAGTGTACAGTATGCAATCATTACATGGCATATCCTCTCACTCTTATCTGTGAAAACAATTTTCTAATGCCTGGATATCCACTTAGTACAGGTCTAAAACAGATTGAGGCTGGATAAGTGGTGATTTATCGTGGATTGCTGGGGATGATAGGATATGATTTATATTATATGTCAATGGGAACAGGCTAAGTCTTTGTATATGTCACAATTTATTACATATACCAACACTTTTAATGGTTCTTTTTTATGGCTTTTTTTTCTTAGTTTTTACAAGTCTATGTTGAATTATAGGTTTAGACACCCAGAAATAAATTAGTTTTTGCTATATATTTCTTTGTCTATTTTTTTATGCCTGTTTTCAGATATTGCTTTTTAAACTTAACAAAATCTGGTCTCATATTAAAGGTGTTGACCATGTTTGGTAATTAGACCTACCTGATAAGTGTTTTTGTTTCTGTCCGCAAAAAAATATTGCAGACAAATTAGGAGCAATTGTAGGAGTTCGTTTGTGCGACATGTTATTGGCTTAACGCTAGCTATTTCTGCAGCTGTTCTGGAAGCAATGTTGATTGCCTGCTTATTTTCAATGTTTGTTTTTTCTGCTTTAAATTATGTTTATTCAGACTTATTAGTCCAAATTTTACCCAATTAATTTGGCTGGAAGAATTTTACTTACTCCTGTGTTTTCTTAAGCAAAACAAACTGTTTGGATGTATATCATGGGAAACATCAGACCCCCAATATGCCTTACACCAACACTTAGTCTTCTTCTCGATGGTACTGGGGTATTTTTTATTTAGAAAAACTAGTGTTTGACTGATTACCTACTACAAGTGAAGAAATATTCTCATGATCACATAACCCAAAGGTCCCGGGATCGAATCCCGGTGGAGGCAAGCAAATATTTCTCTCTTCATTTATTCAATATATATACATTTGTATCTGAAATTGATGGATTCTTCTCAAATTTTTTTATTTTTCAACTATCAAACTTCTGTTTTCTTGCTATGGTAAGAAAAATGTGTCTTCAGGAACAAACTATAAACAAATTCCCACTCAAGCAAAGAATAAGCTTGTTGTCGTTATAAAGAATATATGGCACAACTCAACCGTGGGGGATCACACTTTCGGAATGTTTTTTGTTACTGTGTGTTTGCTTCCCTTACATGTTTATTGCGCTGGAATGAAACTGTCCTGAATATTATACTGTTGTGGGTCTCTTGTCCTATGAAGCAAAATGTGGTTTTGAAATCAAAGCCAAAAGCTGTGTCAACATGTAGCTGTCAGTGGTTGACTGTGTCAAAATAGCACTTAAATTTTAACCACATTTTCAAACTTAAAAAAAAAACTCCTGTGCTAAGCCTTAAAATAACATATGACTTTTCACATCGAGGTCAAAACGGTGCTCGACCCAGAGTAACCTTTCAGCTGCAGAGGTCAATTATTTCTACACCAAGTTGAAATTTTAAGAGCAGGGCTGCAAACAGCAACCTCATTCAGTGCAGCAGTGTATTTTAAACTGCTCTCTTAGTTACTTCTGTACTTGTTTTTCTTATAAATTAGAAAATACATATTTATAATATAAATGTTATTTTATTCAAGATGATAACTTAAATTGAAAACTTTGGTCAACATTATAAAAAAGTTAAATAGACATATCATTACTTTGTGCACATCTGAATGGGGTATAATGCACTGCTGAAGTCTATAATCAATCTGGCCCTCAGGCTGGTCGTTCCCAGTACATCATGGTGATATAGGGTGATGTTCTGCTCTAGTAGCTAGTTAGCCCAGTCACACCTCCTAAATTAAAGCCACTTGGAGAAGTAGCAGCTGAAAATCATCAGACTAACATTTTAACTCATTTTGATGAGGATTCTCAACCTCTATGGGGTCCATCTTCCTCACATTAGCCCTAAATTTATAGCTGCTGTTAGAACTCAATGCTCACCTCCCTGCAATTATTTGGCAGAGGCTTTCCTATGTGCAGCCAAAATTAAAGTGACAATAGACTGTTTGGACAGTCAATTTAGGTTGAACAATATGGTCACTCAAATTATGTACTTTATATACATTGATTAACCAATTTCAAAAGTTTCAAACAATATTTACAATGTATAAATGGATTTTATTGCCAAACTGTATTGCTTGATCATTTTTGACACTGTCTGGATTAATACATGTATCACAGGCAAAACTTGGGGTGTTCAGAATCTTAATATTTAATAAATCCAAGTGACAAGATCAATTTGCTTATAATGTCTTTTGTAGGCACAAAATGGACAGCTCTTAAAATATTGCATGTTTACTTATTAATGCATTAAGTAGTATAATGCTTGAAACTTGCTTTACTCTTTTTTATCGACATCTTTTTCTAACTAAGATGGACAGAGGTTCTGACCCTTTTTGCATCTTTGTCTTGAATGCCCTGAGAAATTGATTTCTGAAAGGATTGCGTGCCAGTAAGCACCTGTCTGTCAATTTGAGGGCACATTTAAGGGTGGGACTAATTGGAGCTCTTTCCTGTCACCGAGAGACGTGATTGACAAGCAGGAGTTACCACAAGGGAGCTAATCACTGAACTCTTGTTCATTATTATGGTTTAACGTTAAGGCTTAGTTGAAGAAAAAAGATTTCTGATAAGGGAAACAGGCACATTGATGCTGTGTTCAAACTTCAATTTAATTATCACGCTGTAGCATTATATTTCCTATAGAGCCACCCGTGTTTTCAACCCATGGTATTAGAACCATATGAGGTTGTATGGCGAAATGCAACATGAGTACACATAACACCTAATCAACTCTCAAATATAATTTTCTCTGGATCAAAATTAACCATTTGCTTTTAGCCCAATTTGATTATATCTTTACGGTTTTGCCTGTAATTAGACCCATGTAAAGTAATTGAGATATCCTGTGGTTGACAGACAGCCTATTTCTGAGCTTGACAATAATGTATTTTACCAAGCCATAGGTTTGAGTTTTCAACTCATTTCATGTACATATTTTATTGATTGATGTTTTGTCTGTCTCTAAAACGATCAATATAAATCCATATAAACTCACCCAAGGAGCTATTGATATCAAACTTTAAAACATGTGCAGACTATAGAATTTCATTCAAACTTGTTTATTTGATATTCTCATTGGTCAAGATGAGAATATGTGAAATTATTCTGATACAATAGCTGTGATGATTGGTTGGTGATTAACCAATTTGCATGTATGTTTTGAATACTGTTTCACAATTGTTTTGTTTCAGAAGGAAGTATTTATGAAAACCCTGGCCATGTTACGGTTGATTTCCCCATGAAGAACTACACCAAGTATTTGGATGAATCTGTGAGAATAAACTGTGAGATAACAGGAGATCCACTACCTCGATACAAATGGTACAAAGATGATATCAGCATTAATGAAAACGACCGGCGCTTTAAAATCAAAAGAACAAATTGGGGGTCAAGGTATGTGATCAATTTTATATAAGTAATATATGTATAAATAGACACAGCTTCCCCGGAGGTTGTGGACCAATAGCTTCTTTGTGGCTCAATGTCAGACATATTGTTCTTTAAACGGAATCACTACAGCCTAGGTTTAACACATTGGTGAGTGAACTGCTATACCTGACCAGTATCTAAAGAAGAGAAATTTGACCAAGATGCTTAATGTATCAGCCTGCTCATAAGTATATAGACAGTGGCTATCTGTCACCCTTTTCAGCTCAATATAACATTTGGTGTCTTCTTTGCTAGTCATCCTGATTTTAGCAACAATGTATTAAACCCAGAAGTATTATTCATGTGTAATGGTTGCATACACAACTGTTGAAAAAAATGTAGTTTTTAACCATTGAGATTTGATGTTGATGGGAAGCACTAGTGTGCTGACAGGGTTCATTTGAGTGAAATAACAGAAAGTATGACATTAACCCCAACCAAACCTAACACAATATAGAAAGTGTGATGCTGCTATACATTGCCAGTTAATTGGTTGGATTCAAACATTCCTTTGGAACTCTGTTACATAACATAGGTTGGAATTTGCATTGAAAAAACTCTTTTCTGGTGTCTGGTTTACAAGGAAAAGACTTGGTGAAGATAAACTATAGGGTAGTTTCTTGTGGGAAAGGGCCGTATATGACACAACATTTGTTATTGTAAACGTGACAAAATTTCTAAATTGTTTGGAGTGTGATCTTTGTAAGCCCAGTACAGCTTCATCAATAAAAACACCATTCAGGCACGTCATCAGCAGTTTGCAAACTGTCATGGGGTTTTTTGTACAGCAATAGGGCACCTAATATATGCAAGTTTGGTCGGCTGAGGTACATTTATTTTTTAAGGTGTCTGTCAGAAGTACTGGTAGCGGTAATGCTTTACTTTGACAAAAAAATGAAGTAAAACGACAATGATAAAAAAGAAGCTTATGGTTTCTTGAAAATCACTTAGATTATTCTCTGTAACATGCCTGGGCCCCATCATAGGCTGAATGACTTTATGCATGTATTCAACACTAAAGAGAAGTGTTTATGTAAAACAAAACTTACATGTAAGGACTATGGAAAAACATTATTAGGAGTCCACTTTAAACAAAGCTAGGAAAACAGAAATTCTGTAGATTTGCATACATTCTCTCTTCCAAGTCAAGAATTACATGTAGTAGCACGCTCTAAGGATTGCCTGAAGTAGCTAAAAGGAATTTTTGTTGTGATGTAACTGAAGTGCAGATGCTTTGTTCAACTTGGCCTTTTGGGGCTGCTAACAATTTTTTGGGTCCATTGAAATTCAGTGGGCCTCAACGGGCTGGCGTTATTTCGACAAATTACTTAATCTGTTTAGCAATGCCTTTTCTCACATGGTATCATGTTGCTGTGATTAACTGGAGTGTTGTATGCTATAGAGGGCTTGTGTACATCTGCATCCTACTCTGTCTAGGAACACATACCCCACCTAGCACCTGACATTATATCTACAAGGAAATTAAGTGTGGAAACATTGCTGCCACATTGATTCAGCATTTAGCATTTCCAGAAAGCTGTACAGCTTATAGGGTCAATTAGTGCTTTGACTGGAAAACCTTGAGTTTATTCAATAAACTCTGCTAAAAATCAAGCAAAACTGTAATATAGCTATGAACATTTTCATCTTATCATGCTTGATTGAGCTTCTTGAAATTCTTTAAAAAAAATCAATTGTAAGCTCTTGTTGAATAAAGATCCATATAAAATGATATAAAACATCAGTCTTGAAAAACTCCAAAGTTCTAAATTATTCAGTAAGAAGATAAGGAAATATATTGATGTGTCTGATTTATACAAGGAGTTGTTTATAGACAAATTGCAGCTAGCAACTGATCCCGACAAAGGCCTGGTAAACAGTTATGCTCCTTGGCAAACATGGAGTAAACAGTATCCTTAGCTTAATGAGACTCATTCATCGACTGTCTTGAAACAATACCACCTCAGTTACAAAATGGCCCAATCTGCATCAGTGTTTATTTGTCTTCACAAGAAGCCCTCAAAAGATAAAAGTCCGATTGCAAGAGGTTTTTCTTTGTTAGAGCCTCGTGAACATTGCCATTAGGTTAAATGTACATATTGGTCTCCGGTCTTGTATACAAGCCAGTCTACTCTACACACGGACAAAGAACCATTTGGTAGTACTTACTTAGATGTGTTGATGCATAGATCTGTTGTCTTTGGCACAGAGTTACCACTTTAGAAGCTGTCTGAGGGTCTGCATTGGCAAGCTGAATTTGTTAAAATCCTTATGTTTGCTGTCTCAACATATTTCAACACATAGTTTCTCTGACTGACTGCCTGGTGGTTTATATTTTGAGCTAATCTTTATGAAAATGCTAGAGTAATACAAAAATTAAACTTAGGATAAATATGTTTTTTAATTAGTCAGTACGCTAATGTTGCTAAATATTGTAAATAATTCATCACCAAACATTGAATCAACAAATCTAGAATGGATTGCAATTTGTAGTACTCAAATCTTATAGTTACAATATGTTGTTTAGACATTTTTCTGCTCAATTGTCATACAGCACATGATCCCTTGTCAATATTCACAGAATACATTTGTTAAAATTGTGTTTATCCCACTATAATTAACTGGAATTAGGACATTATATTTTGCTCATATTTCTGGCACTTGTGGAAGCTTTGTAGTGTTTGAGTTGTATCAGATACATTGGTAACTTGCCATGATTCTGACTACATGTATGAATGAGCAGCTGAATGGAAAACTCTTAGTGTAGGATTCACACCAGAGGTAAAGCTCTCCTACACATCAATACTCTCATGTATATGGGGCATATTTTCCCCCCATTATCATCGTATACCGTACAAATATTTACCTATACATCCCAATTCAGACAGCAGAAACTTCACACAATGATCCATAAAGGTGAATTGTGTAGCGTACTAATTGAATAGCCTCAGATGATAAATTAGGATTAGCATATCATATACTCAGCTTTGTTTGGGACAAACACAGAGCCTGTTATTAATACATGAAAAGAGTGTAAACCTGATACTAAACTGGGCAAAAACTTTTTAATATTTTATTCTTCTTGGAGTTTTAATAAAAAATCTTCTGAGAAGTAAATATTAACATAAACAGTTCCTCAATGTATTAGCCTCAGTGCATGTATAAAGAGATTTGGTAGACACTGAATTTATCAAGCTAAACACTTTGAGAAGTTAAAAAATACTTATTTGCTGAAGATTTGTGAATGCAAATAGTGGAAATAAGCATAGTATTTTGTGCAAATATGGTAGATTTTCATGCTAATTTTCTGTTTGCTTTTTTTCAGGATATCTATCAATAATTTGAGACCCGAGGATTCTGGGAATTATACATGTATGGGTTATAACCGAGGAGGTCAGGCAAGGTCAACAGGGGAGCTTATCGTCCTCAATGGTATGTTTGACAATAATGGTCAATTGAAGTTCTTTAAGGTCTACTTAACACTGACATACCTATGAATATATTCTCTATTCATGATCATTCTATTCTTCTGGTAAACCTCAGATTTGTTTCTTTATCAGTTATCAGGTTTAAATTGATCACATTAAAACAAGACTCAAAATTAATGTAGAACGACTAATCCATTCATTCCTTAACGGATGCCCAGTTATTTAGATCTATCATGTCATAGTATAGCACTCTAATAAGTTGTCAGTTTTTGTTACTTTTGTTTAAATAAATTCAATATGCTACCACTTTTGCTAGCTGGACAGATTTTCCAGTCATTTCTGGTATTTAACCTTGGGCTCTGAGGTATTACATTGTAGTGAGTTGAAATAAGGCCAGAGCACTAAATGGAAGAGATTCCAGCATTTTTGCAGTAAATACATTTAAATTATATATTGGAACACCGTTGAGATTGGCACCCAATCAAGGCTTCAGGCATTGATTAGGTAAAGCGGCCATTAAGAAGTTAGTTTGTTAGAAATGGCGAATAAAATAACTAGATTTTATTTTAATCATGCTGGCTTTCTGATTCTATTTCTTTTACTGCACCTGGAATTCTCTAGTATTCTACTGTTTGTAAAAAGCCCAGTCCTTGGCAAACTCCGTTCCGAGTGTCCGCCTAATGATATATGAAAAAATGAACTTGTTAGCTTATGACTTTTTTTCTCTTCAGAACTCAATCCAAATGAGGACAAATCATTGCCTATTGATCCACTTCCAAAGGGTTTGCCAGGAAAAGACAATTTCCCAAGACCTGGCACTGATAAAGAGTAAGTGTTATGAAGGTTTTTTTTCTCCTAGCAAAATGTGTTAGGTTTTTCTCCATTTCTTTATTGTCTTGTTGATGTGATTTTGAATTTGTTTTATTTTAATGAAATTGAAATTCTGTCAAATGGCTTTTTGGTAAAAACAACAATTTTTTTCCATTTGTTGGTTTGGAAATTCAAGATTTGGCAGATACTAGGTTTTCTGTCCAATCGGTTCTAAAAAACAGATATATTTTATTATTTGAAAGACAGCAGATTTTTTGTTGTTGTTGTTGCTTGCATGATATGAACTACCATTCCCACCTTGTCTCACCAAATAGATCAGCGTGTAAAAAATGGTTCTCCTTATCATTTTAATTTGATTTAATCTTCAACATTTTGTATAACTGACTACTTTGCACATTAACTGATTCTGTAGTTCATTGGCCTTAATATTATTTACACACGCCAGCCTTATTATGCCTGTTACTTCTTTCAATTTTTTGTCATGTTGTGTATTTTTTGGTTGGGTGCCATTTTGTTATTGCCCTTCGCAGCTGTTTAATGTCTATAAAGGTGAAGTGGGAGATGATTAAGTATTCGCTTATGTGCAGGTTTTTAACCAGAGGCTAATTTCTCCGACAGAATCAAGTGGCTCACTCTAGAGTTACTCCTCAAGGAATGTGTAAAAGTCAGGCTTTCATTTCATGCTGGAGGTGTTAGTTTCTCAGAACTTCTGCGTTGAATCTATCAATTTTGCACAAATTTGTGTGACCCACAATAAAATAGAAATTAGCAAATGTTTAAAAAATACACATTTACAGTAATGTAATGTTATCTATGGTATGATCAGGTTTCACTCAGGTTTAATATGATACAACAATTCATACAGCCTGCATCACATATGTTTCCTTGCTTTCTTGATCTTCCATATAGTGTTTCTTCAAATAACTTTTGTGTTGAATTTAGAACAATTTGTGCAACAAAATTATTGTTAATATGATCAGTATATGATAAGTTGGTTGACCGATCATTGAACCTGTAACAGTAATGGTTTCATTTATTAGTAGCTTTTGAAGACTTAACCATATAGCATCCTTGACCAATCATTCTTAGGATCTGTAGTCTCTAATATCCGCTTTGAAGAAGTTGATAACTTGTGTTGACAGCTTATATTTCAAATACCTCTGTTCTCTTAATTGGATACCTTTCTGAGCTATGTGATTTCATTTGGTCTCTGCATAGAAACCCTTCATGATGTGGATATTTGATCCTGTGTTATGTAAGAATTGGTTGCCAATAGCATTTCCCACATAACCCATCTCTTATAATGAAGATGCTGTGCCTAAGGCAACCACACATGACTGTAACATGTACAAGGTTACTTATTGTCAGGCAAATGCACTAGATTCTCTTATTTCCTAAGCAAAAACCTGATTTGGAGTCCCAAAGAAGAGCAATTTCAGCTCTTTTACTAGGGGAAATCATTCATACAATTGCATTTCACCATATGATTTGGATTTGATTTTTCCAATTTCCTTCCCACTGCCTTTGATGTGGCATTTGTTCATTGAGGTGTCAAAGGCAGGAGAGATGAGGTGATATTTTTTGTCTGCTGACGGACTGATAACAATATCCCCATGTCTTTTCAACTAGAGTACTATTCTGCAGCTTAGGGCAATAAAACCGTCTTTCTGCATGATAAGACATTACATTCGTAAGTTGACTGTGTTAGCTGTGTCTATAGAAAGTAGATTTGTGCTGTAAATCCTGATATGGTAATTACAAATTCCAGTGGATCCTCTTTAGTGTGATTTATTCTCGCCTGGCTAGTGTCTAATAAACAGAACTACCCTAGTTTGGTCCAGCTTCAATTACAACAGGTCATGACATTAGTGACACTGTTGCACCGGATTGCAGTACTTAGTAGCACTGATAGCCCATCAAAATGTGGATAAATCTCACCAAATGACTATTGGTTTTATATGTCGCACTCAGAATAGGCCTAGCGCTTCGTGATACAATCTGACAGCTGACTTAGAATCAGTTATTATGGTTAGAGTTCAGGGAGCTGGTTGGACTAATAACAATCTGGTAATCCATACAAATATCAGTCATTTGCTGTATTTAGGGCCTTTAATTGCAGCGATATTTGTCTGCTGTAATGCAGATTGCACTCGACTAAAGTAACATACAGTGATGCTCAGACTACTGCTAAAGCACTGATTTTGAACTGTCCCTGATAATATCACAATAAAGCATGTACTGAAGTAGTACATTGAGATTCCACTAGTTACTCATTGTTCCTCTTTATATAGTGCTCTATGATTTACTTATCAGCTCGATTGTTTTGGCCAGTAAAACAGTAATGTTAGTATAAACAACAATAAACAATATATTGATAGATAGATGGGTAATACATATGGAGTACTTAATTTAGTCAAAAGTTTTTAACTATTGCACTACATTTATCTATCTACTGTTAAGACTTTTCTTTTTTTGTTTGTTTCACAGGAACAACCCAGAGGGTGAAGGTTTCTGTCAACTCTATCGAGGGGCAACATGTTCCAAATTTTTGGGAAATAAAAGTATATTTGTCACATCAAGAACGATGCAAAACAGAATTGAGGAACGTTTTGTTGGTAAGTGTGTTTGTGTTATATTCTGTTTGTAAACATCTTTCTGTTGTGGCCAGTAATCGTTTCAGTTCTGTTACAAATAACATAGTCTGGTCTAATGAAAGTCGTAGCCAGAGACTGTAAGAATAAGTGACAAGCAATAATCACCAGAGAGGCAGCATATTCGTGGCTTTCTATTAATTTGATGGTATTACTCGGTCAGCTTCTTGGGAATTGAAAACTATTAATTCCAACAGATCATACAATATTAGTAGGAAATATCAGAGGTGATTAGGGGGTGCATCTTAGTATTAGCCTGCTATCAGTGAGATGTATTGAAAATGCAGCGGTTACACCCCACCCTTGAGGCTCTGACATAAATACCTTCAGACAAGCCGATCAGTATTCCATCAAATTTACAAATTAGATTTATTATTTTGGGATCTTGTGCTGTGAGTTTGTTGGTAATATTTCACAACAGTTGCTGATGAGATGTTAGGTAGAGTAAATGGATTACACAGGGATAATTTTCTGATCATTACAAATTCAATATTTGGGGAGACAACATAAGAAGCCTCCCAAGATAATAACGCAGGAAACATCTGTCCCCTTATTTCAAACAAGATGACAGGACTGCGTTAAAGCTTCAACCCAAGCCATTATTCATTGAGCTCCCTAATGTTATGGTTCATGTGTTGGCCAATGAATAAAACACAAATGATCAGACATGTAATCCGTAATTACGTCAAATAACTTTGAAATACAATCACTGAAAGTAAAATTAGCAGTATAGTTTAACCTGTACACTTTGAGGAATATTGATTGTGTAATGTTGTTCAGGGTTTTTGGAAAGCATTAATGTTTTTTCTTTACCAACATTCTTTAAACTGTAACTACTCGGACCAGATTGTTATAGGATTTTGATAGGGAATAACCAAATGAACTGTAATTAGTCACAATCAAGCTATAATTTAAATATTTTATTCTTGTTTCAGCTGCTTTTACTATAATGGCATCCCGAAGTCAGCTTTCGAGGGGTTGCCATGAATATGCCATCCCCTCCCTTTGTTTCCATGCTTTTCCTTTATGTGATGAAACTCATGGTATTCAACGTCCTGCTAAACTTTGTAAGGAAGAATGTGAATTCATTGAAAACCAACTTTGTCAGGAAGAGTACATTAAAGCTAGGCAATATCCACTGATCGGTGAGTTTAACATTTAACTTGATATGTGATTTCACAAGCGAAATAAATAATGTTTATCTTAGAAATTGTTTTCACTGTGTTCTTTGTAAACCATTGTACAGTTTTGAGATGTTATGTATTCCATTTGTTTCCTTGATTGCATTTCATATGTAAACACTGTAAATAATCAAACATGTTTATGGTGTACCAGTTGGTATATTGGTTTATTTGAATGTTACACCGCTCTCATGTGAGTTAGATAACCACATGTGTGAAGCAACATGCACATTTGAAATAGAACTACCAGGGACAGTGGTACCAGGGAAGTATATTGTTTTGTAAAAATTTAAATGATGTTAAAAAATATAAAGAATTAATAATGTTTTTCTTTATTTGCAGTGAACCAGTATGTTCTTCCAAACTGTGCTGAGTTACCTGAACCGGGGAGCCCTGCTGCACAGAACTGTATACGCTTAGGTATTCCAGGTGTCAAGACGTCTTCATATTCCAATTCTGGTGACATCTCACCTGTGTACAACACCGGACAAAATACAGGTAACACAAGAGTAAATCTTTGCATACAGTTGTAACATATTGTGGTGATTGTAGAACCCGAAAGAAAAAACTGTAACCTCGTAATGATCAAAATATATGAATAGAAATAGAGGCTGATTTGAAATGTTTCGTAGGATTTATTTTTGTTTGTGTTTTAGTCATTCATAAGAGGAATTTTATGCCATGTCGTCTTTAAGAGCTGTTTTTAGCATTGTGATACTGTCCAACAGATCAGTGGGTCACATTTTATCGTGAGATTTCATTTGTAGAGTGTGGCGTAAAACACTAATCAATCAATCAATCATTTGTAGAGTTCATATAAGCATATAAAATAAAATAGCTTTACTCAAAAATCAATCCATCAGTGAGTTTTGGCTGGGTGATTTATTTTACTGATGTTTATTTGATACAGGTGTGAAACAAGCAAAAGACTGCTACAATGGAACTGGGGAGCTGTACAATGGGACTGTGAGCAAATCTAAGTCCGGCCATACCTGTCAGGCCTGGACCAAAAATTTACATGACCAACTGAAACAAAACCCAGCCTACAAAAGTCTTTTAGGTAAGTTAGTTTACTTAAATTACAAAACTAATCAACATAACAATGTTCAACTGAAATAAAAACTCATGTGTTGTCCACTGCTACTATAGTGAGGGGACTTAGAATTTCAACAAATTCTGTAAAACAAAATGACCAGCATTCCATAATTTGGTATTTAGCTTTCTTCTATTCAGATGAAAGATGAGACTGTATTTCACCAAATTATGCAAACCAATATGGCCATCGCTCAAATTCAGATATTAACTTCAAACATAGATGTGGATGTATTTCACCAAGTTTCATTAAAAAAAATGTGGCAGACATTGCATATTACACATTTACACCTTAACTTTTACACTTTAACTCTTTGAAGAAAAACAATTTTCAAATTTAAGTAGGAAGTGGTGACTTGGCTGGAATTATGAGCACATTTTTTTCAAAATAAGCCTTTAGCAGTGGACCTGTTTGCTACTCGGCTTGTTCAATTTTCAAAAACGCTGGTCCTAAAGATTACACCATAAAGATGAAATATCCTAGTTCAGTTCTCCAATGTTTATCTTTGCTTGACTGTCAGATATGCTTCTGACACCACCTACATAACAGTTTGCTTTGAGGCAGTGTTGTTACAGAGAAAGAACAGTGGTTTTAATGCTGAACACAAGTGAAGAGTTTGACACTAACTACATTTCATGTTACACGTTCATTACTACACATATCTATGACTATCATTGTACATATAGGAATTGTTTTCTTTGTACTTTAGGTCACAATTACTGCAGGAATCCAGGAAATGTGGACAGTGGTCCGTGGTGTTTTACTACACACAAAAGTGTCAAAAAAGAATTGTGCGATATTCCCATCTGTGGTATGTACTATGTTGTTTTTCTTTCTTTTCTATGCCTGTCATGTGAGAAATACATGTAACCTTAAATAAAATATACATGTAC
>JAQQZZ010108247.1:0-15701 GCA_030265115.1 Mopalia vespertina | reverse complement strand
TGTAATTTGTCTTGCTACGACCGCACAATTTACGCCGTTTTAGCGGATATCACTACACGTAGACATTCAAAATGGCATTAGGTTTATGACCAAGCGGGCTGTACGTAAGGCATGGAGGTTAGCCCGCTTCCGGTTTTAATCAAATGCTACTGACCTAGCTAGATGTTATAACTTTGATTTTCGTCAGCTCATGGTGGCGGGAACCGACCGTTTTTTAAAATTAAACCTGAAAAATATATGGCAGGGCAATCGATCATATGGCTTTTATTTTGTTTTGTATAATTTTTAACTGTTCTAGATTAAATTGAAGCCCATGGTCTCTAAGATGTCCCCGAATCGTCGAGGTCCTGCTGATCCAGGAATGCTGCGGTCGCCTAGTCGACCTTTACCAGTCGAGGGCAAATCTCATTCACACAGATCTAAATCACGGATACCAAACAGAAAGCAGAAAAGCGACCGGGAAAAGCGGCAGACTATACTAAAAGAACACGTTTCCAGGAGAGAAGAACGATCTGCTTTGGAAAATGTTAGACGAGGGACGAAAAAACATACGCCAAGGAAACCTATGCAATTGGCTTCACTAAAGAACCGGGCGAAATCCGATTTTGTCCAGGGCGTCCGGTATAGGACCAATCAATTGCGTGGTCCACAAACTCCGTCCTGTATAGACGATTTTCCGTACACAACCTCCCGTTTTGTTGGAAAATGCGGTCATGCAAACATTTTTAAACATGAAACTGGTGAATGTGAAATGAATGAACTATAATTTATAGTTTGGATCATTTCCCGGTGTTCAATAAAATCCGTCTCTATGCGCATTTCTGGATTTTGGTTTGTGTGTTCTTATCCTGTTCTGCCGGGGTTGCGTCTTCGCCGGGTAAGCCCGACTTGGCCGACCTGACGTCAAACTTCCCTAAGGGATTCTTTTCCTGCGCGTGAACGCTTTCAGAGGTCCATTAAAAATGGAAGAATAAACTGAAAGCGAATCCTCAAATTCTTCGCCAAAAGTGCGATTTTTGATTCTGCAATTATTGGGTGACGGTCATGATCAATTCAAACGATTATTAAGATATAAAAGGTGTCGGGCATACAAATATGCAAAAAGAAAGAAATATATTTCTATCCAGCTATACGACAATGAATTTTAAAAACAGTATCGAACATTTTCAGTGCCGCTATTTTACGGTCTTAAAGGAACGATTCAACAATGTATCAGTATGGGGTGTCTATAAAATAAATGAATATATTTCAGTGCATATTTTTGTGACCTAATTGACCCACAAGGGTGATTTTAAATTAAAATAACAGCTTGTCCGTTGTTTTTTTAAGCGCTGTCTGCCATGATGATTCCGTGATTCCACTAGCTTACCTCCTTTTAAGGTAGGGAACTGAGGGGTAACCGGAATGTGACTACACTGGACGCGTGAACGAAGTGTCGGACCCGGGTAATAAGCACGAACTGAACAGGGGACATCTAGCTGACTGACCAAGTTTTATGATCTCTTAATTGGTAAATTCGTGATGTGTTTATAATTTAAACTGCTAGCGGGGATTCCAATATTTAATAAATAAGCTAATGGCATTGTGGGCCATATGACAGTTTATGAACTGGTCAACCACAAACGGGTTATGTTAACCTTAGTGAAATCGAGGTCTATAACACTATTTGCGGGTGACTGACCAGTTCATAAACTGCTATATGGCACAATCCCCTAAGTTATATGTTGTGTTATACTGAATTTCCAAAAGTCCCTGCATCTCGAGGCTGAAGAGAATCTCTCCGCATTTTAATGTTTTTAATAGTCTCCTAGTATGGCCAACAAACACATGCAAAGAATAGGGAGAGGTAAATCTGTATATAGATAGACCATAACCAATCACGAAACCGCAAAATAGCACGGACCTATAACCATTCAACTAACCCGATCTTCTGCTTATGTCCAACTGGCCTGCGGCCGTGGCTTACTGGTTTCCATTTCTGCCTAGTTATCCTACTTCGATGTAAGGTCCACGGGTTATCGATCATCTAGTTTATGAACGACTGTGGCTCATATAATCGCGGGTGGGTTTTATGTTCCATAATTGGTTTCCTACCGTAGGAATCGTGTGTAATGGGCAACCAGTCACCATGTAAATGAAATGTCCTGGAGTACGGCGTTGAACCCTGAACAAACACAATCTGTCCAACTGACTCATATTGGTCTCTACCTGCTATTTTTATTGTCCGTTTATCATGACGAATGTCTTCTAGTATATCCATCGATCCTTTTTAATAAGGCCCATACGGAGTTCTACATACTCGACAGGCGCCTTATAAACCCTGGTCCCATTCAATAAGACTACAAGGGATATGTTGCTTCATATAGACCACTTAGAAAACTGTAGAATACCAACCATTTTTAAAGGCAAACTCCTGATACTCCTTTCTGAACCGCGGGTGGTTGGAGGGAGCTTCATGTTGCCCTGGTGCTCTCGGAGCTAAAGTTGAACGGGAAGCCGTTCTGTTTGTGGCGTTTCTTTTGTGTCCTGTAGTTGTCTTTGTTTGTTGCCAGTGTCGTCGAGAGTGGTTTCTCTCACCCATTGGGCTGGTACGTCGTCAAATAAGTGAATTACAAACAAACCTTTCTGAACCGGTTTCGTCGATATGTCCTGTTAGTACCTTGTGTAGGAGTATTGCTAACGTTGATCTGAACAACTTATGCTCTTTGTCATTAAAGTGATCATTTGTTTGGCTATGCCTTTACGATTAATAAGCTTTCACTTGAAGATAATTTACTAACATAAATGCAACGTTTATATTTGTGAATTTGTACAGTTGAAAGAGTCTTCAAATACGTGAAATAACCTAAAGCACGACTTTTAACATCCTTCCAATCTCACAAATACAGGAGCTGTCTTCATTGAGTAAAATCGTTTGGTGACTGTTCCTTTATATATTTGTCAATCCAACAAGCCCACTTTCCGGGGCCAACGGCGAGGGCTCGGTGGTTACCTTGTCGGACCGATGAGTGACTTAAATGTTTTGAGTCCAACACCAGACTTCTGGCATATGACCGTCTCAGGGACTCTGGTAAAGGCGGGGTCTTTTGTACGAAGTTTCCCCCCATTTATTAAAGAGCTCAAAACCTGTCCTAGTACAACTTGGAAAAAAAAAAAAAAAGGGGTACACCCCAGTCGAGCCACACTGCCTGGAAACGTAACTGCACATGTTGCATCTGTACTGTTCAAATATCTGAACGATCCTGTTTCCTTCTGTATTCCATCGATTCATATAATTAAAGGACTCAACACTAGTGATAACAAGATAAATGACTGATACTATTATGACTTAAAACATAGTGAATTCCACTTAAAGTTCTATATAAATTCTTAGCCAGTATGTTTAGTTGTGATAGTTGAAAATTTTAAATTAAGGAAATATAAAAACGGACCTGCAGACGGATTTGTGATCTTAACTATACACCGGAAGTTGTTAACAATGTGGTACTGGGGTACGCATCCAACACATGGTATTTTGGCATGGTATTTTAAACGAATGGCTTCCAACATCAGATTCCGATAGCAATACCGTTTTTACATTATGAGTTTTAACAAGGCTGGATGTTTGAAAATCAGCCCAAAGTCTCTAATTTAGTTGCTGGATTCCAGTTAGTTGTACCCTTAAACTTGCTGTAGCCGAATGAAATTCCTAATGTTAATAAAATCCCAACAATCAGCATCGATATTGCCACAGCCGCCATAGAACCTACAACAGAGTAAGCTAAATAAAACGCAGAGAAGACGTGGTGTGCTTTTCGCGCAATACTAGTAGGCCATATGTAGAGCTCTAATTTTCTATTTCCGGCCTTTGGCTCTGAAGCTCTGGCGGATCATGTTGCCACTAGCGGTGTGTGTTTATACAGGGACAACTTACCTCCTTGTTAATGACCTAAGTTTTCATTACTGAACGGGCCGTGGGTTAGTGGTTAGAATGTCTGCCTACTAATCCTGCTTCGATGTACCGTCCACGGTCGTGTCTGGCTGTTGGACATAGGGGGTAAACTTGTGAGTAACAAGTGGCCCCAGCAATGTCGGGGTGGTTTTTATTTAACCATGGAACGGTGTGATATGGACACTCCGTCGTCATATAAGTGAAATACTCTTGAGTTATACCCCAATCAAACCTTACTGAACGACATTGGGATTATGTCTTACTCGATTGTAATATGACGACCACCGTACACTTCACGCTCTGCCTTATTTCAAGAAGTGAAAATCTGACGGGGAAACCTGTTACAAAGCACCCATTCACCATAAGTCTACCTTTGGAGCTGCACATTGAAAGAGGGTCAATACTCTGACGCACTGTTTAACCACTGAATCACGTCCACGGCTTTTTAATCCTACTTTGGAATTATGCACTTAATCTATTGTTGGTATTATAGAAATATATAATATACCTTTCATGGACTATATTTTCAACATGTACCAATGTTGAGACATTACCGTGATGAATTCGGCATTTAAATCGAATTTAAAATTGATTTAACGGATAACTATTGCTTTCTCACTTTAATATTATATTTTTCTTATTTATTTGTTTCTATTGCACAACAACCTCAATTTAACCGTACAGCAACTTACCTGGCGTATATTTGAGATTTGGATCGGATGGTTTGTTCTTCACAGAAGCAGATGTGACCTTTGATCCGTCTTCGTAATATTGACCTGTTGTGAATAATCAAACACAAACTGTAACACTGATGTACGTTAAAGACGATTATACACATACGGGCTGATTAGTTAAATATCGAGCGAGATTGCAATTCTCCAAACTGATGGAGAGTAAAAACACTGACACAACAATAAAACCAGATGCGACTACGTATCTCTTTGAATTCTACAGTCCAGAGTTGACGAACACTTTTAAAGGAAGGGCTGCCTCGCGATCAAATGATATTGAATCCATATAGCCGTATGTATCGCTATAAACCACTTTGGGTCCTTTCTTGAATTTACACGGGCGTTTTCAATACATAAAAAAATGCACTCCTGTGCAAATTAAATTATAAGGCAAGCCGGTCATACGGGGCTATGTGGATTTTGAGACAACTTGCGGAAAAATGGTCTACTTCAACAGGAATATTGACATCGAATGGTCGTTGTATTAATCGATCTAACCCACAAGGAAGGCGGCCAGATGGTATACATCAAGGTTAGCCCATACATGTTTTATATATTGGAAAATTAATTTAGGAAATGTGGAAAAAAGTCGCTTAAATCAAAGTTTAGGAAGACTCCTTGCGTAGATACAATAAAGCGTGCATAGTGTGGTATAACATTGCGGCTGTTAAGAATGTCAAGAGGGGGGAAATCAAACAATCTAAACACAAGAAAAGAAAGAACGGCCCTGATGTTATATCACCCTTGGAATAGTTTAAAATCGACAAACAATATATAAATCTTCCCGAAACTCAATGCAGTTTGGTAACCTGCAGTGGCAACCCCCATGTTTGAATGTGTGTGAGACGAATGCGACTTCTATTATCTCCCTTGAAAGACAAAAAAAACAAACCCTGAATTTGTATTATAGCACAATGCTCTCCCTTTAACCTCTTTCTCAAATTTATTGAGTTTAAAATTTATAACGAAAATAAAATAAGATATTTGAGAGAAAGAATTGTATTTTCTTAACTATGTAAGCAGCGCGAGAGGCCACGGATCTGATAACACATGCATTTAACCCACATTAACCCCTATCTGTCTACAATAGGTGTTTATCTGTTTTGACTAACGAAGTTTGAAATAAGTATTCGAGTAAGATGTTTTCACCTATTTTAATTTGGCAAAGAATTATTTTCAAACTTGCTCTTCACTCTGACGAATTGGTAATCTAATAATCTGCAATGATTTTATCAGCGACGACAGAACATGAGCCCGGTTGAGAAACTAGAGCAGCGGCTCGTGACCATGTCACAGTTCAAGAAAACAAGGGCACTTGGACTAAATGAATCGAGAATTTTAAACACAGCAGTAAGCCTATAGCAAACCATCCTTGTAAAAACATGACCAAATGTTTTTCTTTATGTTACAATTCAAGAAACCCAGATCTCGCATGCTTACGTTTATCTAGTCCACAATCGCTACATACGAAATCCTGGATTTTATTTTACAAATACATTAATACTTTTTTAAAAATAAATACATGTCCTAAGGAGTTTGCCAACTTGAAAACAATCCATCGGAGAAATGATCTATAAAATAAGTCCTATCAATTGATCACACTTAAGGTCTTGCTAGACCCCCTTACGCTGAGAATGGACAACACTTTTTCATCTTTTCTTTTTCAAGTTTATATTAGTGAAAAAATTACTTCTAAATTCCAACTACAGAATAGTTAGTTATAGCTTTAAAAGTGAGTATGTTTCAGTCATGCACAATGTGTTGGAAAATAATGGGATTATCACAGTAGATTATGCTCTTTGTGTGTTAGAATTATTACATTCTGCTGCAAAATAAAGCATTCAAAAAGCCCATCATTTTTTTCCAGTCGACATTAATTGGATTTATAATATATGTTTAAACGTTATTCTTGGAGTTTACCTATGTGTTATCCTGAGTATCCAACCTTTTAAAATATATATATATATACAGACCGATGCTTTGTGTGAGAATGGGCTTAAAAAAAATCCTCTAAATCAACCAAGTGGTTCTGTTTGACATTAAGGATATTAAGCTTGTATGACGTTGTGGGTAGAGTCCGAGGCCAAATAAGAAACCTCGGAGCATTAAACACATACGGCCTCTGTTAGACTTCCTTTATACCAGGGGTCCAATTAAGGCGACCTTAAAATGGCTGTTACTTGGACGCTTTTACACAAAATCTAACGGACTGAGCCACGGCACTACCCAAGAAACGACATACAACTACATGTCACTTTAATAGTAAATATTATCTTACGTGAATAGTGGTCACAATATGCACTGGTTTCTATGGTAACAACGCCTGTGTTTTTGACACTATCCGATGTAATCCGACACAGGGTGTCGTTTCCACAATAGTCGAACCCCAAACAGTTGTTCCCTTCATCCACACAGATCTTGGCGCATTCCCCAACAGCCACATCTTCTATTACCTTATTATTAGTAAGAGCTATAACTTTTCCTTGCATAAACTTGAAGTCGTCAATATAGTTTCCTATTTTGATAAAAGAAGAGAAGAAGTGTATTAAGTTTGCTTAGACGAATATCTGCATATATAATGGTGTGTTCAAACCTGTTCAAAACTTTTTTACGCGGAAACACTATGCTATATTGTTTCGTATTTGGAATTTATAGATGACGTATTGTATTTATTGTATCAAAATATAATATTTTTGTGGGTGTGACATAATGAATGAGCTGTAAACCGGTTCAAAGTTAGTTGAAGCTGAACAGTATGGGTTATCATAGTTCGCGTTTTCCTGAGTAAAAATGCAGTGAAAACGCTTTCGCCTGCATGCAGATATTAATGTGATGTTCCAAGAACAAGACTTGTTTTAGTGCTCAAGCAGGTAAAGGTCTTGTGCTCTACCGGGGTCTTGTTCGTTGCCAGTGACGCCGGGGATTGGTTTCCTTCATACATTGGGCAGTAGCGCAGTCATATAAGTGAAACACATTAAGTACACCATAAAACCCCAACCAAAGAAGATATAAGTATTATCACAGCATTTTCTACTGTGATTTCTATTTAAAATTTAAAGGAATCGGTTATATAAGAATCCATGAAATCCGCTTGTTTATATTCCCAATACCAGGTTTGCCTCGCCTATTTCTATAGTTCATGACCGATATTAACTCGGTTCCGACCTTTTTCATTCGGCACGTTTTCACAACAAGGTGTTAGTTTTGTGATTTGCCAACTGGAAAATACTTTTCTGCCACCAAACAACGTTTAGAGCGTTTCGAACCAATCCTTAAATCGATCATTTCGGAGAAGAGTGTAATTCTTTTAGAAAGAACTACGAGGCGTACTAAAGGAGACAATCTAGTCAAGTTACACAGTTCGGGTTAAGGTCATTTTGTAACCATCAAGTACCATTTAGCTTTTCAACCCAGACTTAGAACTTTAGGATGAACCAGCGCCATTACCGTCTTACCAGGTGCTCACAAGGGGGCTCTACTTTTACAACAAAAAAATCCAGGTGCATAAAAATTTGAAAATCTGAAATGTAGGTCAACATAATATTGAGAAAAACAAGATTTAAGAATGATCAAATTTGTAAGCATTTTTAAGATTGGCCAACTTATATGTAACTTTTCTACCTTCTTTGTAAAATACAGAAAAAGCGACTCCGGCTTTGAAGCTGTCGAAAAAAACCCGGCTTATTGTATAGAACTACCTGTCCTTAGATAATAATAACTTACTCGAGTAGTGATTGCACCCGGGATCAGATTTAACTTTGTTCTCTGGAATATCTAGCTGGTGTTTTTCGCCCAGCACACATCCTTGGATATCCTCACAGTACTCGAAGGATTTGCATGTAAACTCCTGAAGGTCAGCACAGAGCTTAGCACAAAGGTTTTCGTCTTTTATCGCTTGGTAGATTACGTTAGACTGGGCCAACATCACGATTCCAAGAGTTTTCGTAAATTTGTAAAGATAACTTCCTAAAAGAAAGAAAATAATGTTAGCGAAAGACAAAAAATCACCCATAAAGTACAATATTATCAAGTCGCTCTTACACCGACGTTATAACATTAAAACTCAGTGATACTCCAACAAATTCTGATCTAAATAACTCTGTCCCATTACATTACATTCAACCATATGCTACCATATGTTTAACGCAGACTTTCGTCCTGTTTTGGTCTCGAAATTAAAATATGATAGCATGGCGTGGTAACCTTTTACTTTTGATAAATGCACGAGTGAAAATACAGTTGCAGTTTAAACTTGAAAAGGGACCTATCCAAATCAGTTTGTACCAACTCCTATCAAAGGTCATCCGTCATTCCTGTTGATTTCTGTAGAATTTATATATTCTGCATCATGTTATTTTTCGCAGAATACCGAGCACCAGCAATGAAACCAGGACAAAGAGATTTCTTGTTGTGCTCACGTTAACCAGTATTCTTATAGTGAAATAGCCACGGTTCCTGCTACGCTTCCACGTCCATACAAGATGAATTACAACAGCAACGTTTTGTTAATAAAAACAACAATGTAGTTTTTATGGATATACAACTTCTGGATTTTTTGATGAGCAACGTTTCTAGCCAGATGTTAGCACCGTTTTCAATCTAATCGTCAATAAATCCAGAAGTTGTATATCCATAAAACCTTCCTTGTTATGTACTAAATCTGCTTCCAAATGCCACTCAAAGAACGTAAGTAAAAATAAAAGGGGTTTGCTCTAGGCATGGAGTAATCTCTATTCTGTAGGTAATAAATAGACTTACTTTCGTATAGATCCACATTAGGTGAAGCCTTGATATAATCTCGGTGTTCTGCTGGGTGTAATCCGGACAGATGACAGTCCCCATTTACCACATTATACTCGAATGATTGGCATATAAAAGCGTCCTCGTCCACACACGCTGTAGCACAGTCATCCACAGATACTTGTGTGATGACATGGTCGTTGCTGCCAACAAGCTCTTTATTCCGTGTAGCAATGAACTGTTTCATGTAATCGGCTGGTTTATAAACGAACAATTATACACGATTATCACTAATAATAAATATACACGTACACAAATGCATAACAGAGAAAGATGTTAAAATTTAATGTTAACTTTACACTCTAAGACAATATGGCTGTAATGGAATCTTTAAAGGTTCTTCAGTCATGGCTCTGGTGGAACCTTTTATGGTTCTGTATGGAACCCTCACCGCAACTGTTTCTAGTAGTTTTCCCTTTCTTCGTATATCAAAGAACCGTTTTTTGTCGTAATGGTTCCATATAGAACCATCCTCTTTTCTAAAGAACCCTCAAACAAAAATTATTCCTCAGAGTGTATATGATAATGTTTGCAGATATACCTCTTCGATTTTATGATTGATTTTTTAACTTTTGCCGTGCTCAAGGCTATTTATCTTGTATGGTCGCATGTATCAATAACATCACACTAAAATGTGAAGTTATCTGTTATGTTGGAAAACAAAACATATTCATAAAAATTTCCAAACATACAAAATTGTATTATTTTGATCCCTTTGCTGAAATTGATTGGCTCAAATTTAACTTATTTTCTATGATTTCTGATAATACTCTATTTGTTTTATTTTGTGCTATATGTAGATAGATATTGACACAGCTTCAAATGATTTTCCATACATAAGCTTAGTCGTATAATTTTGCTCTATGTGTTGAAATATATCGACATAGATTCAAACCGTTTTCGACATTTGTGCAATTCTGCTGTATTTATCTTACCATTTACAAGATAAATGATCTCCATTATGCCGTATTTATCTTACCATTTACAAGATAAATGACCTCAATTCTGCCGTATTTATCTTACCATTTACAAGATAAATTACCTGAATTCTGCCGTACTTATCTTACTATTTACAAGAAAAATGACGTCACTTAATTCTCTGTATTGTAGATTTGCAACAAGAATTAGATATATTTTGTTTGCCTTACCTCCAGATATTTGTGAATAGGATCCCAAATCCGCTCGGATTATGTTCTGTCGTACTGAGCTGGCTATAAATGTCTTTTTCTGACAAAAGGATATATATTAAAATACAATGTTAGTGATTTAATATACACCAAAAATGTAAACACACGCAGTGTTGCAAAATGATCACATATGTACAGGAAAGATATGTTTGCAATCTGAAGTTTTCGAATACGCTGCCAATATCACATGGGATGTCCGATAATCATCGCCATTATAACTACATTTTCTTCTTTCAAATTAATTGATTAACATGGTCCGCGTTGTGTACAGAATCTGCAGTTTCAAACATTATGGAAACACTTCACATCCTGATTGTGCTAGTGTTATTTATTGTTGGAATACACCGTCGTCATATAAGTGAAATACTTCAAGTACGGCGTAAAACACCAATCAACCAATCAAAAGAACGAAATCAAACATTGATAAGTAATCGCATTATTTTGACGCGTATCAATTAGTTAAGATGTGATAACTCCAATTTGCTCGTGCTGCAATATCTATTTGATGCCTGTCGTTGTAGTTGGTGCTCAGTGCGGGACACGTTATACTGCTATTTATTCTTGCGAGCGTTTCTATGGTGGACGAGACTAAGACTGTGACTCTCATGCTTCATGCCAGACCATCGCACATTAATTTCCGCCAATATTTGGGACAGATCAGCAAATACAAAATGTGCAAAACAAGACGACTCGGTGTATCTTAGAGTCAATGTCTCGACGTAGGGAGTAGAATCGAGTACATTTTAGAATGGATATACTGGTGTGTAAGTGGTGAACTTTAGCACAGAGATTATTTCAGTAAAACAAATAAAGCTTGACAATTGGTGAATATAGATTATTGGTCCCAGATAACTTAATACTGCAGTTAAAACTTAGTGAACGTTTTTATTTGTGAATGCATATGTCAGGTATAATAAGCAGCAGTTCCTACCTGTTCGTTTCCCAGTGGAATATCGAACATGAACAGATTCCTGTAAACTACATCTTTAAGTGCCGCAAACGAGTCGCCCAATGGTGCCTCTAGAAACACTGGTTTTGCCACGTTTCCTGTAGTTAAACAGAACAGTATTGGGATACAAAAATCACAAACAAGAACATTTAATTGAATTCAAAATCGAACTGACTACACATTGCCTTGACACGTTTTATTCATTGTCTGCTTTTGTCAGTATAAATATGTACCCATATGCATTGAAGAGAACGAAAAATGCAAATGTTTGACTTTAACTGGGATGGAACCTGATACCTTTGACTAGTGGGCTCAACACTCTATAATAACAGAGCTGCATCATCCGAACACATGGTATCTCTATCTATAGACTTATATACAGAGACCCTGCGACATAACGCTGCTTATTTGTATTCTAATCTAGCCTCATATGCTGGATTTCTATTGGCAGCATACAACCGAAATCGTGGGAACCCCAGCCTATCAGCGACGCTCTATTGCACAACAGTCACGTGTATTTGTTTGATGGTTCATTTTCAAACATCTTCAGACTTCATTTGATAAAAACTGTCGCCGTCTTACCTCCATTCCTTGCGTACTGCCCGTCTGCGTTGAAAAGTTAGTGGTACTTGATTGTTACAAAATGAGACTCCAAGAAGCAGTTCAACGACTGAATTTGTATGTTATTTAAACTGTGAACCGAAACCTGCTCTTGATCATGTTTATAAGTGGATTACAAGAACTGCTTTCCGTCATTATTTTTGCCTCCGATCGACTCCTACTGTCCTTGAATCGGCGTATTCCGTTGGCCGGTGGATGTATGGAAAAACCCCCGATGGGACAAGATTATGTGACCTTAATGCGCCAAGGTTAGTACACCCATGTCTTAACCTTGGCTCGCGAAGATGCAGAGCTACGGAAGCTGCAATAAAATGCAGTGTAAAATACATTTATTTTCTAACACTACATTGGCGCTATTATAAAAGTGGTATTATTTTCAGTAAAAGTAAAATTACTCACTGGAGAAATGGTCACACCCGTCATTCGCCACGAGAGTTCCATCATCGGCCGTGCTTTTACTTAAGTAGCAAATATTTTTAGACGGACAAACGTCGAAGCTCTGACATTGAAAAGTTGTTTCCCTTAGGCAAAACGTCGCACAATTGTCAGCGTTTCCTTCACCCGGTATCTGCTTGTCATTCCTATGCTCCAGAACAGTTTGTGGGAATCTGTGGAACTGTGCTGAAATGCCCAGGAGAAATGAAAAAGAAGCTAAAGAAAAATGTTGTACCGTAACAAGACTTACTTAACTTTGACCTTTTTTCAAGTCTCCATCAAAGAGCCACTGACAGGTGAAGTAACAATATGCCAGCAAGTATGTAACTCAGCAAGACAGCAAGCATTCGTGAATATCACAATCGATTGACAACCTAGACTGGTATATTGCTGAGTGGCAAACCGGTGTCTCTGAAAGGCCTTTTTTGCTAAGGGAAGTATGTTTCTAGCATTTTCACACTGGCTCTACTGACCACTGGGTGAGCCAATCAAAAAGCAATCACTCAATCAATCAATCAGTCAGTCAGCCATTCACTAGGAAATATAATAGGGTACAACTAATTAAAGCACGTCTTTTATCTAACGGCCAATTGTTATATAGCCTGTTTTCGTAGCCACTTAATTATTAATAGGCCGCATCCTTGCCAGAGATTCGCCATTTTGTTTCTTTCCTTCATTTGGTTGTTCATCTACCACTTTACAAAAACTCAAAACGCCCTACACATTTATCAATTTTGTAGGGGGTTCACTATGAACACTATTTAAAACATTCAGATATAATCCAAATCCAAGCATTGGTAAATATTTATTTATTTCGTTAATTATTATAATCTTAATTTCTCCGATTCATTTGGGAATGTGTGTACTCGACACACTTTTAAGTTGTGTATTTGGCTTACCTTTTGGGGGAGGGGCATCTAAAAGAGTGGCAAGATAATATACAGAGCCACGATCATATTTTATGGATGACTTTTGAATACGAAGCGGTGAAACTTTCATCAAGCCTGACATCTTCAATCGTGTTTTCAACTCGAACAACTTCTTGTTTTTGTCAACTATTGGGTAATATTGAGCTGAAAATAGATCAGTATAATCGAGATTCGTATTTGGTGTGAAGTTAGTGCAATAACAACATGATAAAATATGATAATAGTTCTACTGCTGACTAAAGTAGTTACACAGTTTATGAATACACATGTAGGCCTATTATCAACCCTGAGCCGTACCCTGGAAGACGGTTGGGATTGTTGACTAAAAGTCAGGCCTAACAGTAGTCTTAGACTTTCATCGTCTTGCGGGTGCGAGAATGTTTGTGTGCGAGCACTCATTGGTTACATGAATTTATGTGGATTATTTCAATCTATATTCCAGGATATGTGTTAATACTATATGCGTAGTTATAAGCTTGTTCCATTTGATTATATGACATTAAAACATAATTCATAGTTTGCTACACAGAGCGACTTGATTGTTTATTCGTCCAATGGACATAAACTACCGTACTCAACGCTTGATTAGACTCCTCATAGGAAGTGTAAATTCTGATAGTAAATTTACCTGCACTATCCAAGAGTGTAACCGTTTCGCGGTTATACGATTCCAGTCCTTCCCAGATGAAGATCAAGCTTAATTTATGCAGTTTAGCAAGAAGAAAAGATAAAAACGAGGCACAAGACGTGTGCAATTATTAATCCTACTTCAATATATCGTTCACGGGATCGAATCCGTCTGTCGACCATTTATATGGTATATGGTACCAGGTATATGAATGAGTCACATGATGTGGTGTGAAGTGAAGCAGTGTGAAGTGGACAATCCGTCGTCATATAAGTGAAATACCCTTGAATAAGACGTTAAACCCCAATCAAACAGTGAAACAAACATTTCTAAACAATATTCTGGGCCAGAAGGTTGGTAATATTGATATTTCATTATGAATTTTTTTTTTTAATTTATACTCGTAGTAGCACCATGAATATATTATTATCCGAAAGTGTCTGGTTAAACTTACTAAACTGAGACTGGGAACCTCAAACATGTCTATATGTATATAGTATAAGACTAAACGAAGAATGCGTCTTTTACTGTTGCCAAATACCTTTGAAATTTAACTGAAGGTCAATCGTTGAATCCAAATCATAACAGGGAGATACATCAAAGTTGTCTAAACTTGGATGCTCTTCGTCAAAGCCGTAGAAGTTGTAATATATGATGAGGTCTATCTGTGGAGAAAAAGCCAGAACATGTAGTACGGCTGAAGTGGATCCATTTAACGATATTGCCACTGTTCGGGAGACATAAACTGTTTCTTATCGAGCTAACTTTGTGGTCTGTCTGGGTAAGGTGAATGACATTTAGCATTAGTGAAACGCCATTGAGTTCACATTAAAGGTCACAAATACACTCGGGCGGTTTGGAGGGAATGGGAATGGGGTGCTTCACGTTGCCCTGGTGCTCTCTAAACTCGGGCCAACATGAACCCGATCTGATTGTATTGCATCTTGGGATTGTGCTACCTTGACATTCTATAATGTTACTGACATCGATGGAGTTTTCCCTAACCAACTGGTCCGGCACACCATCATTTAAACAAATTTGCCATAAATACGGACGGCCTAAAATCACAATAAAACAAATATAAATCTTAAATATAATTTAAGTCTGGAATGGATTGAGATACAGAAATTTATAATCAATAATCCGATTTTTTTCATAAATGGTGGCTACTAATCAATGTCTGTGTTTCGCACTACTCACATTTTAGAATACCACGATTTATTTTGTTCAACTCTTACATTTTAAAATAAATTTGCGCTTTATTTTAAATACTTACGCTTTAGAGTACATGTACGGAGCCGTAAAAGTGACATGGAAAATAAAAAAATTGCTGTTCATGAACTCGTTTGAACGACATAATAACTCGTTTGAATAACATACTAACTCGTTTGAACGACATACTAACTCGTTTGAACGACTTATTAACTCGTGTGAACGACATAATAACTCGATCGTTCAAACGACATACTAACTCGTTTGAACGACATATT